>CABEEJ010000989.1:24604-36856 GCA_901482245.1 Timema douglasi | reverse complement strand
ATACGCACTTACGCTAATGTGTAATGGTAGGGTGATTGTGAGATGAAATGGAGGACCTACAGTTTAACGTGGAATCCGAACCACGGTGGAGGCCTGGCATTCCCCACATTCACAAGCTGTCTTGTCAGAGGTGAAGGAAGGGTTTGGTAATCGGATAAATCTGTGTCGGGACCGAGGATTGAACCCCGGACCCCAGCATAGAAGTCTGACACCTTACCCCTAGACCACCAGGTCACCGTATTATATATTACTAACATACCCATAACTCTGAACAGCCAAATCCATAGTTCTCAGTATGCAGATCATACAAAATTCCTGGTGACCTGTGAAAAATTTCAACAATTAATGAATTACTACAAAGACAAACATTATTGACAAATTGAGAGAGTGGTGTGGAAGGTAAAATCTTTCAATAAATGCAGCAAAAAGTCAAGTCATACTCTTTGGACCAACTAAACACAAATTTCAATCTTACCAAGACCCATCTCAGTTTAATATTATTGATGAAAATTATAAATTGATATTTAATCTAACTTTAAAATACCTACAGTTGTCCAAAAAAAGAGTGGGTCTATGTGCTGATGTTTTACGCCGCCTTAATTTGTTAAGAAGATCTATCGGAACAACATGGGGTCTATCTACAAAGACTTAAAAAACGTAAAAACAAAATAATCTACCCTCATTCTCTCCCGCTACGGCATATGGCCATATTTCATGGATATCAGCCCCAAATGACATTTATTAAATGCTACAAGTTCTAGAAAGACACGCTATTCGTTTGGCATATCGAATAAAGTTACCAAGTCCTGTACCCCAACTCTAAGTTTTGATTAGCTACAAATCTGATCCCATTTACTTAAACTCCGTACTCGCTACGTTCATTGAGCAGTTGAAACTGAAAACACCATCTTTAAGGAAATACTGACCATTGAAGCAAAACACAACGGCTGTCTTCAGCCTCCAGACTCTCGTCTTATCAACATCTACCAAATTACAGTTCCAGACGATAATCCACACAACAACCAGGACCCTGTATCAAATCTTCCTGCTCCAATATAATTATTATAATAGATATTTTATTGTGAAACTTTTATTCTAAACAAACTATTTTATAGATAATTTCGGATACACTTTTATTTTAATCTGACTATTAAATTTCAACTTTATTTTACTAACTGTATATTTATTAAAATAAAATCAATTTTTTTAGCACCTCCTGAAAACATGTAAAGAGCAACACTATTTAATTTTGCACCGAATCGTTGGAAAATTCATTTTAAAAGAATATATCATAAAAACACTGTCTACCGTTGTACTAATTGCTAATGGTCTTAGAGATGATGAAGACAATATTTAGGGGAAGTGTACCCGTATTTGCTTAGAGGGAGAGTAGAAAAACCTTAATGAAAAACCACCCCCAGTACATCCGATCGAGATTCGAATCTCGATCTCCTCGTCATCAGAAATTTAGTCTACTGCGGCTTAGACCATGCGGCCACCGAAGCGGGTCTTTAGTTGTATCATTGGCTGAAGGAAAGTCGTAACCTTTCAATGTATATTTACCTTTTTTATGTGGTAAGAATGACATTGCTGAATTAAAAAACATTGCGTATTTCTCATTAGGATCTTCCTTAAAGCTTTATGTATGGAATTACATTGCTGTTATGTAATTCGGAGTTCCGCTTCCGCCTAATATTCTAAAACGCATTGACTACCTTACTCATCATTGTTTATATATAACTGTTTACTGTTTCTGCAATATCCTCACTACTACATAATGTTTTGAAATAACTATTTTAGTTAATTTATTGAAGAGTTTGTTTGTCATGAGCATTGCGTGAAATATACCGCACCCAAAGGTCTGACATTTAAAAAATTAGTAGCCCTTGTTTATGCACGAACATGTGAACTTTGAAGACACAATTTTAAGATTCTGACTCAATTTTATCCAATTGATTAAAAATATTGTCGGAAGCAAAGCAATATTTAAAAAAATAAAGAGTTTTGCTGTCACTGGCAACACGCGGGTGCTTCAACCAGTTATTTATTAAAAGAAAACTTTTAAAGGGTTGGCTTTCTGAGAAGTCCCCCAGCATTTTTCTTCTAAACATAGAATCCATTTTGAAGTAACTAAATTATTATTATTATTAGCACCGCGTCTTACTACCCGTTTGGGTTATACGCACTTACGCTAATGTATAATGGTAGGGTGATTGTGAGATTTTCCCCACATTCACAAGTTGTGATTAATACACGTCTTGTAAGAGGTGAAGGAAGGGTTTGGTAATCAGATAAATCTGTGCCGGGACTGAGGATTGAACCCCGGACCACCAGCGCAAAAGTCCGACACTTTACCTCTAGACCGCCAGGTCACCTATTTAAACTTAATTGGGTTTGTAGAAGCTATGAATTTGGAAGACATCATAAACTACGAAGGGGCTGTTGTTAAATTATGTTAGGGTTTTTGTGAGGAAAGGGGGTCCAGTATTGGCCTACGCTTTGTTACGAGAGCGGGTGGTGGTTGGGAGGGGGTGGTGGGTTCAGAATCATCTTACATAACGTTTTTTTTAGCAATGTTAACGGTGAATCAAAATAAATTGTTTTTAACAGAAAATATATTAATTATAAAATTTCACTTTACTTTATGTTATGGAAGGCTGGGTTTATATTCGTGCATAACGCATGACTAATAGTAAATATAGTGTATATAGTGTAGATAGAGCATACATAAGAAAAATACATCGGTTTATAATGAAACGTAGTGCACAACATCTGGCTTGAATTTATTGTCTTTTATTAAGTGAAAATGCCCTAAACTATTTTTACTACTAGCTAATGTGCCTAGAAATATTTAAATAAAGGGTTTATTCGAAAACCAACGTTAACTAAGCTGTATCTTTTGAAACTTGAATTTAACTTAATTATTGTCTGCTTTATATATAATTTAAGTTTTGTCACATTAGATTTTTATTAGTTTTAGATTTTATTACTGTCATGAATATTATAGTAGAGCTACTTCTAAATAACAAAGAAAAAAAATTTAATACTTTTTCTTTATTTTCAATCATAGAGAAAATCAGGGTCATTGCCGCTAATACAAAATATAAAATTCGTGAATAGCAAAAAGTATGGCTACCACAAGGCATTTCAAACATAGAAAATAATCATTTTCGTCTGCTTAAATACTGGTATTTAATTTTGTATATCCTCTTCACGCATTCTTATTGGTTGATACGTTTCAAGCTCAATTATTATTTTCACTACACTTCATACATAACGCATAAGAAGTTAAAGTTAGATCAATTCTATGCATTGTACACTATTCATTATGTATCGATTATAAACGCTCTAATTGAAAACAATTTATTTCAACGTTTTGCGCACTATGTGCTATACTCTATTCGCTATTAGTTATGCGTTATGTATGAATATGAGCCCAGCCCTACAGCTAATTTTAGTGCAATTAAAGTATTAGAAAATTTCCTATCACTCGCTTTGTTACCAATCCTTAAAAATAATCTAATTACTCAAATCGTAAAAAAAATACATAAGATGAAGGGCGGAGGGGTGTGATATCTTACGATCACTTACGAAGGGGTAAGGGGAGGGTGGTCGAAAATCATAGAAAAAACAACAAAAAGCCTAAGGTGCGGCATAAGGGAACACGAATAATTTTACAATTTTAATAGCATTCCATTTTTTTGGCCAAAATAGATAAAATATTTCGCCAGTAGCAACATAGAGTTTAGTTTTCTGCACATGCTAATATCACCAGATCTTGAATATCTCTCAAGGGTGTCCTGGAATGTTGTCAAAACTTTTTAAATAACGAGAAAAAGTTTTGACAAAATTCCAGGACACCCTTGACAGATATTCAAGATCTGTTGATATTAGCATGTGCAGAAAACTAAACTCTATGTTGCTACTGGAGAAATATTTTATCTACTTTTGCCAAAAAAATTATATTCTATAAAAATTGTAAACATACTTGCGCTACCCTTTGCCGCACCTTAACAGGACATGTTAAGGAAGAGGAATACATAATAAGAGGGGTCAAACCCCGCTAATATCCCCATCAACCTTGTCGGTACGGAAGGATCCGCTGCAAATGCGCTTGAAAGCCGCCGCGATATTAGAGCTATGATTATGTATGCGTCTGTCAGCAACAACGCTTCTTATTTATGGGAAAAAAGATTGAACAGACATTTACGTCATTGATGTGGTGAATGTTTTATTTTATTTTTAAAAGAGGTCAATAAAACGTTTACTTTAAATGTTTAATTAGATAACTTTAATGTTCTATATTCGTTCATGTATTTTTTTATGATGCTTACTTTTTGTTAGTCGATTTCTAGTAAATACAGGCCTATTAATAATAGCTACATGCTTATAAATTTAACAGGTAGTAAGTAAGAGCTGGTGACCTGGTGGTCTAGGGTAAGGTGTCAGACTTCTGTGCTGGCGGCCGGGGTTCAATCCTCGGTACCGGCACATATTTATCTGATTAACATAACCCCTCCTTCACATCTGACAAGACATCTTGTGAATGTGGGGAATACCAGTCCTCCACCGTGGTTCGGATTCCACGTTAAACTGTAGGTCCTTCATTTCATTTTCACAATCACCCTACCATTACACATTAGCGTAAGTGCGTATAACCCGAACGGGTAGTAAGACGCGGTGCTAATAATAATAACAGGTAGTAAGACGCGGTAAAAAGAAACAGCTACAGTCGTGCATAGGTGATAGTCTATTATTTTTTTCGGTGTCCCGACAAATGGTACCAGCGAAATTTCGTACCACTCGATTTTTCGTGACATTTAGTACCACCCTACCTGAAAAGGGTCTACTAATTACTTTAAAATATTTACAAAGCGACAAATGGTACCACTTCTATCTATTTAGCCTAAAAATAACCGAGATAATATGTGCAAGAAAGGCTCATTACTGGATAGTAGATAGCTGTGAGAACGTCAGCATTTCAGTTAGTGTAAGCTAAATAAATAAGTTTAAGTTAGGTTAGGTTAAGTTAGATTTCAAATACTTGAAACGCTCCACTACCATTGCCATTCTCCTTTGCGACGTTACCTTGAATATCAGAAGCATCTTACACGCTAATTAAATTACATTCGCCTAAATTAATTTAAAACTGAAGCCTGGTACACCGTCTTATCAAGTGGCATCCTTTATCGCATCGTAAATAATTTAAAGTCATTAGTAGATCCTGCTCAGGTAGCCATCCATCTAAGTGGTATAAATAAT
The DNA here is from genome assembly GCA_901482245.1 of Timema douglasi. Classification (NCBI taxonomy): domain Eukaryota; kingdom Metazoa; phylum Arthropoda; class Insecta; order Phasmatodea; family Timematidae; genus Timema; species Timema douglasi. The sequence continues at coordinate 31,594 of CABEEJ010000989.1, read as the reverse complement.
GTCGTTGGTACTATTTGTCGCGTATTAATTTTTTTCGCCACGTTTCATTTTATACGTACGAGTCGTACACATTTTACACCCATTATTGTTTCCAGCCTATGGACTGAGTCAGTTTTTTAGTCAAATATTTTATTTTCCACTACCGGCTTGTTAGGCCTGTCGTAGATTCATATGCCTTTATAATCCAACGTAAGACAAGGACAGGCACAGCATCCAGACCCCCAGCTGTTAATTCATCAATGTGAAAGGCTAAACCCATATTTTCATCTATGATAAATTATGGCCTTGCCGGGAATCGAATCCGGTACCCTTAACACAGTAGGAAGACACGTAACCGACTGAGCTAAGGTGTCGAATGGGATCTCTACACACACACACACACACACACACACACACACACACACACACACACACACACACACACACACACACACACATATATATATATATATATATATATAAATTACTATGCAAATGTGGTGGGGACGAGGAAAGTAATACCCAAGAGGAAATGTATGCATCCGCATTTGCGTGAAGGGAGGTGGGAAACTATTTAGGGAAAAAACACCCGCAATACACCCAGCCGAAATTCAAACCCCAACTTCCTCCTTGATATTTAGACTGCGTGCCCACCGACACCGGTTGCATAGCCTAAACTGTCACTCTCCTAATAAACCGGATTGTCACTGACGGTAGAATTGGGCTTGAATCCCGGTCGAGTGTGTTAATGGTATTTTCCCCCAAAAAAATGTTTTCTCTATTTCCCTCTGTGTTAATGTGGGTAGTGTTGCCCTTAATTTTACCTTTTATCAGTTCTACCCCATTAGGTGCCGTCCTTAAATTACGTAATGGTTTTTTTTTTGCGGGGGGAGCACATTTATTGTATTAGAAGCTTACAATAATTAAATAAATTAAAGTTAATTTAAATTTATTTTGTTTTCTTACGAAGGGGAGGGGGGACGGGTCAGAATCCATCTTACATAAAGTTTTTTTTAACCAATTTTATATTTTTGAGACAAAATCTAATTTTTTTTTAAAAATTGGCAGAAAAAATACTACATTAGTAATAAAATTTCACAAATGTATATTTCATTTGAAACTTATACGTTAAACCAAGTTTTGCTTCAATTAAAGTACTCTAAAATTTCATATCACTCACTTTATTACCAATCCTTTGTTTAACAATAGCTAAACAATTAAATTAATCCAAATTACTAAATCGTAAGAAATGATGTAAGATTGGAAAGGGGATAGGGGGGCGGAAAAGCTTACGATCTTACGTAGGGGAAAGGGGGTGGGGATCAAAAATCACGAAAAAAACCCTTACGTAATTTAAGGCCGACCACTTAGTGTAAATATGCATAGCCCGGCAGTAAAACGCGAAGCATAAAACTAATAGCTACCGCTTTTTGACAACGTGTATAACAATTTACATTTTGTTTCCAGGGTTTCTGGATTTTGGAGCAGCCGTCTGGAAGAAGATGCGCCTTCTCATTGGCCGTCTACTACGTTTCATCCCGTGAAACACTATCATGGAAACCCGGGTGCCACGACGACAGACGCCGCCGATTTACTCTTTACTTCTGACCAACTTGAACAGACTGCTTACCCAAAGGGGTCATACCGACGTTACATTAATCATCTGATGCGCTCGCATTTTTCCGAGAAACTACATGGGCACTATCATCACCATCGTAATAACATCGCGGGCGCCTCTGTGGGAAATGGAGATTCGAGCGCTGTTAATGCTCCTGGCGGGAAGAGAAGAACCGATTACTTGTGTTATGACAGCGATAGCTCCGTATACTCCCGTACCGCGCCGCTGCAAAGTCTGCTGAGCAGCGCTCTCTATTAGCGTAGACCTAAACTACGTATGTGGTGATGGTTCTGCCGACTACCACTCGACATCTCTGGTATCGCTGTGTAGCTGCCCTTCCTCTGATATGTCAACAAGGGGGGTGGAACGGGAGGGAACAAAGAAAGGCGTTGACGCCTCTGCCGGAAGAGGTGGAGGGGCAGGAGGGCACAGTTACGCGGAACTCACCGGCAGCGTGCCGCTGAACCAGTACCGGGGGAAACAACAGAATGCGACAACGGGCGACTGCAAGAGAAAGAGACAGAGGCGAACGGGTGCAGTGACCATTGGGACTTCGGCACCCCACTACGTTGCTTCCAGGGGCGAGGTCACTGGGACGACCACCACAGCTGGAGAGCCATTGTATCTGTCGCACAGTTTCCCGTGCGTTGGGGCGCTTATCCAGAAGTACAGCGCGATGATTGGTCGAGAAAGTCAGACACGTGTTCGAGAAGACGAAGCGCGAAAACAAAGAGGGTACTCGAGGAGTGAGGACGGCCTGGAGCGTAAAAAAGAAGATTACGAAAGTTGCCGGGCACAAAAAACACGCTCCAAACAAACGCATGTTGATGCCGGTTTAGGGTCTAATAAAAACAACATGAAACAGTGCGGCGACACGGTAAAAATAGACGGTCTTAAGTTGCAACACAATCTAGAATTTAATATAAAAACCTGCGACGAGGAAGCCACAAGTCTTCAAGAGAATGTAAATCCATCAAGTTACTCAATGAGCTCAGCGTCACATGTTTCCACCACTCCTCCTACGGTTCCCAATATACGTTCCTTACATCTTCCCAACGTCCGCTCTAGGTGCTGTAGCAGAAGTCCTTGCGCGAGCACGGCGTCAGACGAAGGCGTTTTTCTGGCGCCACCGACACATGGGGGGTGCTCCTGTGCTAGTAGCTTGAGTCCTTGCAGCAGTGAGGAAGACGTGGGAGGAAAGTGTGGTAGCAAAACCTGCTTGAGATGGGACTGGGGAAATAAACTCCAAGAGGCTCAAGGTCACGCCAGGTGTGAGAGTTCGGACTCCGCTGTGGTTCTAACCCCGAGTGACGAGGTCAATAACCTACGCCCCTGTTCTTTTATATCAGTAGCGAAACTTTCTATCGATGCCGATGATGGTGATTTGTCGAGAGAAAAAAATTGTACGAACAAAGAAGGGAAGTTTTCCAATATAAACTCTTCTTGGAGTAAGAATATATTAAATCATTATATAGTCGATGAAATTTGTAACAAGGATGAGACGGATAGAATCAATGAAAGGGATAACTTTTGGTGTGAGGCCGAAAACAACTGTCGGCATCGTGAAAAACAAAAAGATTCTTGTAGTGAGCGTCTCGAAGAGGATGATGGAGGTGGTTGCGATGTTTTCCACAGGGAAGGTTGGGGTGGCGGGCAGAGTGTGGACTGTGACGTCAGGGAGGACCAAGCTAGCTGTCGTGAGGGATCCTGTGTGATGGCTGAGGACAATTGGGATGATGACATCGACGACAAGGACGAGGAACTGATTTCTATAAGTCGCAGTGTAAGTCGGGATGACGGCGTACCCTATGATGCCCTACGGGAGGACGTCACTTTCGAAGACACCTTTGACGCTGATGGTAACGGGATGGACGAGTTCAGTCGTAGGTTCGAGTTCCGACAGAAATTCGGTGTTAATATTGACGCGCTCACAAACAGAGATGAATTCAGTGATGAAGTGGGACTCTCCCTCGTCGAACATCGTCGACAATCAACTCAAAGTTTCCTTACCGACGATGACGAATCGGGTGCACCTCCCTACCGGCAATGGCGCACGCCTTCCGTCGTCGTGAGTGATTATTCAGATGACGTCCCTTTCTTTACGTCGGTGAGTTTAGAGGAGATTGAACAACTGCGATACAAAAACCCGATACACGGTTCGTCGGCGTCCGAGTGCAGTGCGGTGAGTTCCTGCGTGAGCCACATTAGCGACATCAGCTATTGTGGTCCTTTGCTGGAGTACGGACTCAGGACTCCGCAAAGGAAGGGGTCCGACTGTAGCAGCTGCTCGACGCTAAGTGGGGATGATGAAAGCGGATGCGAAGCGCTGCTACAAAGCGTCCAGTCGAAATCAAAGGTAGGGAAAACACGCCTACTTCAATTCTCAAGATCATGTTCAATCTGATAAGCTTAATTTTTACACTTGCTTTCATACGCGCTTGTGAGAAAAGGCGTATGGCCTGATTTTTCAATGATAAGGAGGTCGAGGTTCGAATCTTCTTTGGGTGTACTGACTTTCCTGAATGTTCCTAAACGCAAATGCGGATACATTTACTTTAAATTATATCTTTATCAGCTCTACCCCACTAGTGTAAATATATGGATAGCCCAGATGGGAGTTAAGACGCAGTGCATGTAGGAAAACATATTTAGAGTAAACAAACATAAATAACTATTTTTTTTCAGTCACTGTATTCTATATAACTAAACCCGCCTCGGTGGCGTAGTTGGCTAACGCGCGAGTCGTGTTGAGCTCGCCCGCCGAGGACGGGGAGATCAAGGTTCGAATCTCGGTCGGGTGAACTGGGGGTGGTTTTTCCTAAATGGTTTTCCACTCCCGCTCCACGCAAATGCGGGTTCACTTCCTCTAATTCAACCTTCCCAATTCCCAATCCATTAGAGTAATTAGTACTTAAAGCGTATAACCCGAACGGGTAGTAAGACGCGGTGCTAAATAATAAATATATAATATTATATAACTAAATTTTTAAAATATCAGATAAATTATATTCAAATTGTTACAATCAATTATTGTTAAACGTATTTTTTGATTAGTTTGTTTATAGCCTTAATAAAATTCGCTATAGTTACAAAAATGCTCTTTAAAATTATTATAATATTGTTTATTCCCTCCTTTCCCTATTTTTATAAAAACATTGTTTTCTTAGTGCCGCGTCTTACTATCTGTCCAGGTTATAAGGATATGTACTAATTACGCTAATGTGCTAGGGATGAGGAAGTTTGGATTTAGAGGAAGTGTACCTGAGTTTACGTATGAGAGTAGAAAACCATTGAGGCAAAACCACCCTCACTACACCCGACCGGGATTCGAAACCCAATATCCCTGTCATTGGCAGTCTAGTCTATTGCAAAATTGACGCCTTAGGCCATGTGGCCACCCTAGCAAATAAAAAAAGCATTGTTAAAATAGGATAAACAGCAAATGCTTAAAAGTATAAAACATTTATTACTACGTGATTTCTACCTTATTTTACAAGTTAAATAAATAAACGTTTAGTAGGTAGGCCTATAACACGATTAATTGGCTACCAGAAACCGTTAGGAAAAGTGAATCAATTTGTAACGTGGATAAAATAGGGGGAAGGGGGGTAGATATAACACTTTTAGAGGAATGCTGAAGTTGATGAGTCTGGATAATCATTTCCTCGATCTCTTGAAGGTCCTGGGTCGATGGATTAACGATTTTCAGTTCTCTTGAAGAAATGGTAGTGATGTTTATCGCTCTACGACCTCAGTCCAGATATATTAAACCAGGAGTCGACAACCTTCTTGGGGCTCCGATCGACTTTTACATTTATCGAAGGTCCTGTGATCACCCTCCGTTTCTACACTTTAATTTTTTTTTCTATACATCTTGTATTTATTCCATAAATTCAATATTTCCTCCGATACTTATGTGCCTGCCTTTATATAAATTATATTAAATAAATAAAATGTACTCTCCGTTTACCCTGAAAGATAGCAGTCTTACCTGGACGGACTACACTATGACCCTATCTTAAAAGCTGTACCATAGTGGAACCAAGCGAGGTAGTGGTCTTACCTTGGTGGCTTACACTATGGCCCTATTTTATAAGCCGTACCTTAGTGGAATGATGTAGGGTAAACTTGCCTTTTCGTGGCGGTATAGTGAAAATTGCTGTGCGATCGACCTTTTTCTGACCCCTGTAATAAACTTTATCTCTTCAGTCCAACCTCCTTAGAAAGGGCCTTATCTGACAGGTGTAAAGTATATATATTTACTGTCGCTGTCACTTATATGTACTTCAAGTCATGTGATCTTCAATTGTCACTTTTGATCGATTTTATCAATACATATAAAATAACATTAATAATATAGTAAAATGTTATCATTGTTGACAGCAAAAAAAGTTTGTATTTCCTAAAGGTTTCTTCTCTACCAGAATGTGCATCCAGTGGGGATTCGAGCCTCGACCTCCTCGTCAGTGGCAATCAAGTGCAATCAATTCGAATCTAACGCCTTAGAGCGCGCGGCCAGCAATTGAGGTAACCAAGAATATATTTGGAAAGTTGTGCGTTAGACGCTGACCAACCGCCTTCTAGATGTTTTTTATTCGAATCTCGGTTGGGAGGAGGGGGGAGGGGCAAGAGGCTACATATCTAGTTTCACTCATTGTGGGTAAGCTAATGGAGTGCGACTGATTTTAAGCTCACACATGCTGATCAGTGCACACGAATTGAGGAACAACTAATCCGGGTACAGACGAATTGCGGAACAACTAATCTGGGTGCACACAAAATGCAGCACAACTAACCCGGGTGCACATGAAATGCAGAACAAATAATCCAGCTACACACGAAATGCAGAACAACTAATCCGTGCGCACACGAAATGCAGAACAACTAACCCGGGCACACACGAAATGCAGAACAACTAATACGGATACACACGAATTGCGAAACAACTAATCCGGGTGTACACGAATTACGGAACAACTAATCTGGGCGCACACGAAATGCAGAACAACTAATACAGAAACACACGAATTGCGGAACAACTAATCCGGGTGCACACGGATTGCAGAACAACTAACCCGGGTACACACGAATTGCGGAACAACTAATCCGGGCGCACACGAATTGCAGAACAATTCGGTAATACCCTTAAACAAACTGCGGAGTAAAAATTAAATTCATAATAACTGTTCAAAATGGAACATGGAGGTTAGGTTATGTTAGGATGGGTTAAATTAGGTTAGGCTAGGCTAGGCTAGGCTAGGTTAGTGGTTAGGAGTTGAATGGGATTACAGGTTGCTCCGCGATTCGTGTGGACCGTCTGACCGGTATACTTTAGTCCGAAATTCGAGTCACCCATGATGGTAACTACACTTTATTATATATATATATATATA
>CABEEJ010000989.1:0-24131 GCA_901482245.1 Timema douglasi | reverse complement strand
CCACCGTGGTTCGGATCCCACGTTAAACTGTAGGTCCTCCATTTCATCTCACAATCACCCTACCATTACACATTAGCGTAAGTGCGTATAACCCGAACTGGTAGTAAGACGCGGTGCTAATAATAATAATAATATTTTTTTTATTTTTTATTTGGCACGTCTTTACTACCCGTTCGGATTATACGCTTACACGTTTTATCTCTTGTACACTACGTTTACTTTGAAAGGCAGCAAGCTTACCACGACAGAATACCCTATGGAATGCTTATAAGAGAGGGCCATATTGTAGTCCATCAAGGTAATACTGTCACATTTCAGGGTAAACTAAGTGTACACTGATGGTTTCAAAATGTGGTTGGAGTTTAATTCTCAATCCCAATTTAAAAGCCGGCCACTTTTTGGAATCGAGGAGTGTACAAGGAATGCGACTATAAGATGTAAAGGTCAGCTAGTTAAGCAAACACACACATGTTCACAAAATTTCCTATAAAAATATCAGAAACTACTTATAGCGCGGAAAAGAATATTCTGGTTAATCAGGTTTTATTAAAGGGGCAACTGAAAGGTGGACAATTGACCTAAGGTCTTTTTGGGGGGGAGGGGGGGACTGGACATGTTCCTGTTCAAGAAAATTGACAATATTAATCTGTTTAGCAAATACGCCACATATTGGAATGGGAGTGGCAACGGTTTACTTACTCATCCGAGTTAGGTGGGCTTTATCTTACGCACTTTACTTTAACTCGGGAGGTAGGGTGTTCGATACCTAACCGGGTGCAATAGGGATATTTCTTTTCCTACAATAAAAATTTACATATAATTTACCCTTGGATTAGATGGTAAGTATTTATTTAAAAAATGTAAAAAGAACGTGATTTCATCTTTAATATAATTGATTATAGCTAGTTAATACTAAATTTAAATAGAACAGTCTATGTATACCCTTATTTTTTTATATAGGAAGACCACTTTCAGCCATCAAAGTTGAATGAAAGTCACTAAAAACTTCACATTTTATAAATATGTTTTATTTGATTTGTTAATTAAGAAGTTATCAAAAGCTTATTGATTTCTGTATATTTTATCTTTATATCATTGATTAAATGGACAATGGGCCAGTTTCATAGTCAAATTTAGTACGCCTCAAGTCCGGCGCTACACTAAGTTCATGACGACACCTACCTAAACCAGAATGGAATGGGCCAGTTTCCTATCCGAGAACGGCCCATTCCATTCTGGTTTAGGTAGGTGTGGTCTTGTACTTAGTGTAGCGCCGGACTTGAGGCGTACTAAATTTGACTATGAAACTGGCCCTAAGAATATAATCGCAATAGTAATGTTTCTATTTCCGCCATCGTGGCAACATGAGTTTCCAGTTTTCAAATAACGGGCTTCCTATGAAAATAAAACAATAAGCTGTGGCTGTTATATTTAAATTTAGTAGGCCTATATATTATTCGTCCTTTTTGTAATGATTAATGATCAAAATCAATAATTTGATGGCCCACGTTGGCGGGCACGTGGGCTACAGCGTAAACCACCTCTGCTCTTGCTTACCGATGTATGAAAGTCGGGGCTCGAATCGCTGCTGGAAGTGTGTTAAGGGTGTTTATTCCTACATTTTATTTAACTCGTTCTTTACGCAAATATGAGTACACTTAATCTAAAATCTACTTTCATTTCCATTATCATCCTTGGCTGGGCGCGCATTTAGCTGCCACTGGGGTCTAAAGTAACCATAGAGAGTGCGCGCATTTAGCTGCCACTGGGGTCTAAAGTAACCATAGAGAGTGCGCGCATTTAGCGACCACTAGGGTCTAAAGTAACCATAGAGAGTGCGCGCATTTAGCGACCACTGGGATCTAAAGTAACCATAAAAAGTATGCGCATTTAGTGATCAACGACCAACGAGCGACGCACACGCGGCCAGTGGCCAGTCGCTGTCGTCCGAGTCACCGCATATGTATAAAACCGGGTCAGTATGCGCGCACTTGATGCGGTGGCCAGTTGTTTGTTTTGTACGGAGTGTGATTGTGGTGGCTACGATTTCTTACGGGGATCATTCCAATACAAATGATTCTGGCCGCCTACACCAACCGCTCAGAATATTGGCCGCCGCGGCCAGGTCGCCAAGTGCGCGCCCAGTCTTAACTCCTTTAGCTCAAATATGCGGCTAGACCAAACGGATATTGAGACGTGGCGCACAAAAAATAACAACAAATTGACCGAGTTGGGTGAGCTCTCGCGTGCTTAACCATTGACTTGGAAGTTCAAAGCTTTTAATACCTCATCCAATGTATTTGGAACGTTTTTTTCTCTCCGCTAGGCCTTCCTGGTTCCTCAAACTTCTCTCTGGGTGGATTTTGGTTCCTAAGATACTTTCACCTTTCATGGATTGGGCAAATTCTGGCGCATTTAATTAGAATACGCCCTCTTTGATCTCCAAACGAATGCTAGCACATTTTATTAAAATATATCTTATTATCTATCAAGGTGAATGTAAGCACATTTAATGAAACATAATCCCCTTTCTCTTCAGAATAATGCTGAAGCATTTTAGTGAAATTCACCCAGCCTCTTTTTCAAGTGAATAATGTAGTATACCATTAAAATGTATCCTCCTCTCTCTTCAGGTGAATGCTTGCACATTTTCTTCAGATCTTAATATCTTCAGGCGAGTGTTGGCATATTTCCTGAAAATGCGGCTGTCTCCTGTTTCACTAGATAGTTCAGCCTGGCACTCAAGCACATCAACGAAGTAACCGCAAACCTGAATAAGAATTGGCTCTTTTCTGCCCTGTCATTCAAATACATCCCGTGTACTAATTGACGCAGCAAACAAGGTTCTGTTTTAACTTAACGATTTGTCATTTCGTCTGTGTGTCTTTTATCTAACCGTCTTTCTGTCCGGGTGCTTGTTCTGCGATGATTATCAAATGGGCGGACCAACTTAAACGAATTTTGGCAGGAACATTCTTTGAATCTAGGCCAAACAACGTATCTACAGGGGTTTTAGATCTTGTTATCCGTGTCAATATGGCGGCCACTCAAAAATCTGTCTGGCTATTTGTTACACGATAAATTCCAAATGTGTGGACCAGTTTGAACGACATTTGGCAGGGGCATATTTTTTTTAGACTAGGCCAAACGATGTACAGTAGCCCCATGGCTTCTTTGGTGCTGACTGACAGCATTGAAAAGTTACCAGACCAAATTATGTATCCCTACGCCGAACCATATGATCTTCAAAAACATGTGTTTAACAGATGTCACTTCTGACGGTAAAAATTTAGGTATATACCTAACTGTTTTTGTCAGAAGTCAGCACCAAAGAAGCCATAGAGCTACTGTANAAGTTTTTCACTTAGTTTATTTGTTTCATTGTGGGGGTCGCTCACATGGTTTTAAGTTAAAATAAAAGCGCATCTAGAATGATTTAAATTTTAAATTACAATTTTTTTGTTTTTAATTCGACATATATTGTTAAGATGACGTCTTGAGACACGTGACCAACGATTATCCTCTATAAATATAATGCATTATTGTAGTTAGTATAAATTGGTTTTCTGTTTAATTGTTTAACCAAGGAAAAAATACCGACTTCAAATCCAGGGGAAAATTATTATTAGAGAAATTTCAACTAGAAATTCAAAGACTCGTATAGTAACGATACGAACAATGAGGGGGATGCGAGGTCTACTGTTCACAGAATTACTAGCTAGTAGCGTATAACCCGAACGGATAGTAAGACGTGGTGCGAAATAAAATACTAGCTACTATTCACTATCACTTTAATGTCACAAGGTTATGAAATATCCAGCGCCACCTTTGCGGCCCACCACGCGCGCTCGGTAAACAAGATGCCCGACGTGTTTGCGCAGAAATAGTCCTCTGCAAACAATAGAGTTTTATTGTTGTTTTAATCAAGCAATTAAGGCGTCTTGGGCTACTAACACCTTGAACCTCCGTATTGTAATTTTTTATTAGTACGTTTAACACAAGGGCTATTAACGGCTTAATCCAAGGTGTCGTAATGAGTACAGCTTAACAGAACTCATGCCGGTGGGCATGTAGGCAAAGGTGTAGGTTTCGTATTGTCTGGTTTGCCGCTGATAGAGAAGTCGTGGTTCAAATCCCAACCGGGTGTACTGAAGTGGTTTTTTTTTTCAAAATAATTTTTCACTCTTCCACACTAATGCGAGTACATTTCCTCTACAATTCAATCTTTCTTTACCCCACCCATTAGTGTAATTTTTCCTAAGACCTCTACCCCGGATGGGCAGTAAGATGTGAAGCAGTAAGAGGAAGTGCACCCACTTCAGCGTATGTCGAAACCACAGTGATAAATCAAATGTGGAAACCCACCCTCAATATATCCGGCCGAGATTTGAAAACGTACCTTCTTGTGAACCTGACACCATAGATCGTGCGACCATAAGTGATGGGTCCTGCTCGCAGTATACTTTGAACCAGTTGTTTGCTGTCTTCTTAAAGCCCTAAACCGTACAGTGTAGCTCTGGCCAGATTCGAACACTGGAACCTGAAGACCTTCCTAGGTATCAAGTGCTCGTCTCTGTGGCGGAGTGGTTACGGACATACATCCCTAATCTATGGGATCATTGTTCGATACCAGCATTATAAATTTTAGCAAGGAACCTTTAGATAAGCTAAGTCAAGAATATATAATTCAGTTTTTAAATATGATTGTAAAAAAAAAGATAATATTATAATAATATTTAATAAACGAACTATTTTTTCTTGACTAAGCTTAAATACATTTAAGTTTTAGTTTTGTGTGTGTAAGTAGGCCTACGTGTTTATGTCTATACCTATGGTAGGAGTTTTGATAGGAAGAACCTATTAGAAAATACAAACTTTTTCTGTGGTCAACAAGGATAAAATTTTACTATTATATTATTGTTATTTTATAAATATTGATTATATGTTATCATGTTTCAAAAGAGACAGCTATAAATCACTTGACTTAACGTATTAATACGTGAAAGTAGATTAGTAACTTTTCTAGTTGTTAGATAAGGTTCTTTTTATTAAAATTGGACTGTATATAGTTATGTGTCCATATTATTTTTTATCGCTGCAGCTTGCTTACAGTTCAAACTATAAGCAATTTAATCGCGTTCTTGGAATAAAGATGAGAAAGGTATGATGTGGAGTAAATGTAACAACATTTGAATGAAGGAAGAGTGGGAAACCGTTTGGGGGGAGAGGGTGGGGGGGATCTTCTTTGCACTCGGTCCGAATTCGAACACCAACCCTCCTATCACCGGCAAAACCAAATAGGGCGTCAGCCCGCTTCGAGCTATACTGCTTCTACAGTGTCAACTTCTGTCGATTGAGGGTGTCATGTGGTCATTGCAACGAACTCTCCGGCAGTAAATCTCAGTTTTCTAGACCGAAGCTACTATTTATTTATCAAAGTAGTTCCTCATTTGTCCTCACGAGGCTGAGTTTGACCCCGTTCCAAGCCCACTGCTTCACAGGAAAATCTGAAAACGCTGGTGATCGAACCCGGAACCTCTGGATCTATAGCCTGGAACTTTGACCTATTAAATATAATAAAATAGAAAGAAAGAGAGGTACGTACGTATCAGGGATATTTTCGTAAAAAAAAATTAAGGGGGGGGGGTGCTGATATATTTAAATCTTGAGCAGGGAATAAATAGGCAGGACTGTTTGGCATGTGAAAAAAGGATCGATATTTTCTTTTCGATACTAGTTTTTTTTGTACTCGATACTATATTCCCGATACTTTTACTGATATTAGTACTCATACTCCAGTATTGAATCAGTATCGAAAGAAACAACTTTTTTGTTATCTTCACTCATGCTGGGATTAAATTTTTACTAGACTGGACTGTAGAGAAAGAACAAATAACATTATTTCTCAATTCTCACTCATTTTCTGTATAACAAGCAAGAAGAACTCTATCTGGTATGGTAAAACCTTTTATAGTATCCACTATACAATGCTATATATCATACCTTCCAAGTTCCAACACATAGCATAGACGTGGTAGACTTAAGTATACTATAATATGGTCAAATCATTATAATTTTCACTGTTTAAATAAATATAAAAATACAATTATGATGCAAAAGTTGAAATTATTATTACTAGATAAAAAAAATCATATTAAAATTTTGATACCGATACTTAATTTTTTTCGATACTTTTATTTCGATACCACATCCTTAGGAAGGAAAAGGATTCAAAAAACAATTTTCCTTTCCCTTGTACTTAAGGGGATTGAAGATGTTCACCTTCTCACCCCTTCAACCACGCACTCGCTTTTCTCAGTCATGTTTGATGTTTCAATGCACTATTTTTGTTAAGAAATTGAAGAGATATTTATAAAATTTTCCCGTCGGTTAGTAATCTATCAGTTCATCGAAACATACCAGTTTAAAATGGTTAAACAGTTTATGGCCTAATGAACAACCCTTGTCAATGAAGGGTTAGTCTGTTTTAATTCATATATTATGGCCGGCTCAACAGAATAAACAAAAAAATAAAGTGTCAAAATGATTAGGATTTTCTGAAATTAATTTACCCCAACTTAACTTTGTAATCCATGGGTATCGAGGATGTCTGAAACTATTCCCTCGTCAACTAGCCCCAAAAATAAGGCGAGAAGAGGGAAGAGGGTACCACTTCTTTCCCTCTCGAAACAATATCACTGGTGTGTACTAAATGTTAATAGACGTGACGCTAACAAGGCCTACACGTTCTCTAGACTCATTTTTTCTTTTATATAAGGTCTTACACTAAACTACATTTTTACAATAGCCTAAAGTAAATGGGAAATCGTGCTAAGTTCAGAAAACATAAAAAAAAGTTTACTCGTATTTTTAATTTCAACATTAAATATTGTAGCTTTCTTTCTATTATTATATTCTTTTTCTGAAAGCTTTTCGTTTTATAACACACGCATTCATTAGACTAATTGAGGCAGGTAGAATCAATATAAAATGTACCCTCATTAGCACTGAGGTCGAATCTGACATCATTAACAATTTTATTTGATTCGTGATATGTTGATTTTTTACTTTCGGGCGAGAGTTAAATTATTGTGAATTTTGAGGTTTCATGACCCTCTGAACCCGATAAAAGTGGTTCTCGTGATGCCGTCTTTCTGTGTGTCTCTTCTTGTATGTATGTATGTATCTCGGATTATAGCAGAAACCATTTTACCGATCAGGCTAAAACTTGGTACTATCTCGGTTTCCATAAGGTGTCCCCGAGGATCTATTAGTATTAGATATTTAACCCTAAAATTAAGGGTTCTTTATTTAGGTGCGAGAAGATAAAAGAACAATTTTATCAAAATCTGCTCAAATTTGATTAAAACTCATGTCTAGACTGTTTAACATTTCAAATAAAATGGTACGTCTAATTTTCCCGGTAAAATGACTTAAAGGGTAGGCCTACTTTACATGCGCGGATATCTCCAACTATATCATATCTCCGCAACTCTTTAAGATACGAAATAACTCATCACTGAAACGTTGTAGAACAATTAAAAATAGAAAACTTTTATTTGAAATATATTTTTATAAAACCAATAGCTTACGAGATATAATCAAATATATTTTTTAAATTGATGTCTGGTAAAGTGGGGAGTCGATTGCTATACTCTTTGTTAAACAATGATGTTGCGTGTGTTTTTTTAACTTGTTTCTGTAACAATGTCTATTATTTGTTTTCATTTATCTTACGAGTCTTAAATAGATGTCTCCATTTTAAGATAACGTAGCGATAAAGTCTGTGCGATGCATCGTTCCATTTATTATATTGGGTGACCTGGCGGTCTAGGGGTAAGGTGTCAGACTTCTGTGCTGGCGGCCGGGGTTCAATCCTCGGTACCGGCACAGATTTATCTGGTTACCAAACCCTTCCTTCACCTCTGACAAGACATCTTGTGAATGTGGGGAATGCCAGGCCTCCACCGTGGTTNTGGTTCGGATTCCACGTTAAACTGTAGGTCCTCCATTTCATCTCACAATCACCCTACCATTACACATTAGCGTAAGTGCGTATAACCCGAACGGGTAGTAAGACGTGGTGCTAATAATAATAATAATAATAATAATAACATTTATTTTATTTAAAGCTTTAAAAAAGTGCAATGTTTTATCAAAAGTAAGAATTTGGGTATCCGTGCTTATTTGCTCTGCCCTGGAGTCTTGCGCCGATCGACCAGCGCATAATGTGTGACAACGTGTTATGGCTGCTTATCTTGTATTTGTAGAGGTGTTGGGGGGGTTGGTGTTTGTTTTCCTCAGGTCGATTGTTTGAAACGAAACAGCTGTGAACAGCTGTTCGCCTGTCAGGGGCTGGGCGCGGGGCTAGTTTGTGGCTCTTTTATCTGACAGACTTAAGATTTGAAACCTTGCATTAAGGCGATTGGCCTTTTTCATTTGGCGTGGAAATGCAGAGCGATGGGAACAAACGGTTATCTTCAAGAATTGTTATCGATTTGCAATTTTTTTTCGGAATTAATTTTTCCAAGAATAGAAGCATGTTATTAAGTTATACTTTTTATATACACACACCTTCTATCATTTTAACAGTGATTACATATCGATAAAATTGACATTTTTCAATAAAAAAACTGCCGCCTTCATAACAAAAAATAGCAAAATATAACAATTAATAAACATCGATACATTATCTTAGAAGGGGTGTCGAAAATATTAACATAAAAAATTCACTCGTTCTCGAGAAAACTGATATTTACAAACGTATGATTTTTCCACAAGACCTGTCCGGTAGCTAGCGCCATCTATGGTTTCCGCGATCCATCTGTTCTTGTTGGCGCGGAAGGATACTTTCTTTGGTCGGTTGTGAAGCCCCGCCATGCCTTTCACCCTCCTGTCCACCATCCCACAAAATAGGTTTTAGACTTGCACTAGACAGGTCCTTGAGTTAGTTCTATCAGCTTTAAATTAAAAAAAAAATATTATTACGTTCAGCACCAAGGTTATCAAGAGTTTGTCTCACTCCACGGATAAGTTCTAATTTAGGAAAATAATACAGCTTGAACCAAACGTAGCACCGAGTTACGGTTTTTATGTATTCTACTTTATAAAACAGTGAAAGTGAGAGTAACATAACCGTTCTTCCATATTTAAGATAAATGGTTCGGTGTACCACACTGACTTTCTCGCTTATTTATTTGAAAATGGAGACATTTACTTCATACTCGTAAGATACGTGAAATAACATTGTTGCAGAAACCTAATGGGAAAAAAAGAGCATAAGATTCTATCAAAAAGCATACATGAATTAATATACCCTGTTATAGAAACATCCCTGGTCACCAAAGAGCATAACAATCAATTTCCCATTTCAAAGACCCCCATAAAAATATATTTGCTTATGGCTCGGAAACTATCGGTTTTATAAAAATATATTTCGAATAAGATATCATTGCAAGGATGTAAGGATATTAAAATTAAAAATAAATGAGTTCGTATCTCAAAGAGTTACAGAGATAAACAAAATTAGAAATTTCTTCAAAGTCATTTTCAAGGGAAAATTAAAATCAACCTTTTTTTGCTTGTAATGTTAAACAATGCCCGGATACAAATTTTTATCAAAATCATAAAAGCTGATTTTGAGACGTTTATTATTTTTTCCATCTCTTTTTGCCTTCAGTAAACTACTCTTAATTTTAAGGTTAGATATCTAATTCCAAAAATCCCTCGAGGTACCTTATAAAAACCCTAGACACCAAGTTCTAGCCCGATCGGTGAAATGGTTTTGGCTCTAGGCCTAAATACAAACAGACGGCATTGAAAAAATAACTTTTTTGAGTTCAGAAGGTCATGAAACGTCGACTTCCATCAAAATTTTGAGTTAGTATTTTTTTTTACTATCACAATATTTTCTCTAGGAAAAACAAAAACAAAACAGAGAACATACTTCACGAGATATCCTAATCCCTAGTGTGAGTATAAGTGTATAATAATAAGCTAAAACGAATATCTTAATTTTTATTCAATCCGAATATTATCGGTTCAGTATTGCGGCCCGAGAAATACAACAATAGAAACTTTGGTCCTTGGGCAAAAAAAGGTTGAAGACCACTGAGCTAACCTACAGTAGCCCTATGGATTATTTGGTGCTGACTGACAGCTCACAGATGACAGCTAAAAGCTTTGAAAAGTTACCAGACCAAATTATGTATCCCTTACGCCGAACCATATGATCTGCAAAAACATGTGTTTAGCAGCTGTCACTTCTGACGGTCAAAATTTAGGTATATACCTAAATGTTGTCTGTAAGAAGTCAGCTGTGAGCTGTCAGTCAGCACCAAAGAAGCCATGGGGCTGCTGTACTGTAAAATGAATGACAGGCCATTTCGGCCGTTATCTTTTTCTTGTGCTGGAGTTATTGAGGAACACCAGCATTTTGAGAATGGCTTATTTTAATTTTCAAGTTAAAAGCTATTGATATTTTTACTTATATTTGTAGTTTTTTCTTACCTTGGCTTGTGTATATGTCATAGTTTGTGTCGTCCTTGTTCCCCCCTTCCTCTTCCAATCGATGAAATGCTGGTGGTAAATAGCGTCCGTCTCTTCGTGTTTTCCCTGAAAAGAAAGTTTCGTCACTTATCTCGGAGAATGGGGTGAGTGATTGATTATGACGGTGTACCTTAAATAAAGATATACTTTATTATTATTAATGGATGTAGGGGATTGGGGTGGTGCTGACAGGATATGGAATGGTGTTAGTTCTTGTTGAGGGATTTAATTATTATTATTTTTATTATTATTAGCACCGCGGCTCACTAACCTTTCGGCTATACGCACTTTACGCTAATGTGTAATGGTAGGGTGGTTGTGAGATGAAATGGAGGACCTACAGTTTAACGTGGAATCCGAACCATGGTGGAGGCCAGGCATTCCTCACATTTACTATTGTTATTACCATTGCACTATTACCACGGGCGTAGGAAGCTAATTTTTCCAGAGGGTTAGGTGGGGTGTCGGCTAGAAAATTTTACTTTACCTTTAGCCGATACAAATTGTTATACATTCTCCCTTCTACGAGCTTGACTAATACATTTTAATAAATGAAAATTAAATATAATAAAAATATATAGTCCTAGTATTTACTTGAATATATTTATTTTGCATTCTTTTTTAATTCCCGTCTGTTCTATCCAACTTTATTTGCGCTAATTGAGTAGAGATGGAGAAGGTAGAATTCAGGGGAGCTGTACCTGCATTTGTATGGAGGTAGATAAACCATTCAGGACAAAAATATCTTCACTACAGCCTGCCAGGATTCTAACGCTGACCACTGATAACCAGTAAACCAGACTGTACAATCATGACGTCTAGTCCACGTGCCAACAGATGATGGAGTCTATTAATAAAATTAAGTGGAATGCCAGGCCTCCACCGTGGTTCGGATCCCACGTTAAACTGTAGGTCCTTCATTTCATCTCGTAATCACCCTACCATTACACATTAGCGTAAGTGCGTATAACCCGAACGGGTAGTAAGACGCGGTGCTAATAATAATAATAATAATAATAATAAAAATTTTAAGTGGGTAGGCAGAAGCCTAACTAGAATCTTTTAAGGGGGAAGGGTTTTGCTGAGTATTACACTTTTATAACCACAAGAGGAATAACGTTTTAAAGATAAAGGTACCTCATGTTATTTAAACATTCAAGCAAATACAAATTTATATTGTTTATATATAGTAAAAGGGGGCTACAGCCCTCGAAGACTAGTTTGTGGACTAATTAGCCAGTATTTATCTACCACTGTCCAGGAGACGCTCGACTGTATTAATAGAATATCCTTTCTGTGGAAGCTCTTATGAGTGTGCGGGACCATTAGACAATCTTAACTTAAGTCAAATAAATCAAACCCTGGTATAACCGTTGCGGTAATTCCCCTTTCACGAAAAATACCCAAAGTACCATCCGGGAATTTAACCTGGGACTCCTAGATCCGTAGCCGGGTGCGCTGATCACTCACTACACCACTGGGCCGGTTATGTTTATTTATGTTAAATGTTGATTGGTAAAAAACAAACAAAAAAAACCTCGCTCTTTACTATTAACAAAATCATCAGTCACCATTTAGTCGAGAGAAGTGTTTATGTGAAAACAAAACAAATCTCTCTATCGTAGGTCGTGTTTTGCAATCAAATGGGCCCTATTTGGTTTTAATAAACTCTTAATTCTCCTTTTAAATCATCACAAAACACAGATAAGTCACTCTCTTCGTATGAAATGGCTGCATAAAATAGTTTTGTTAAGACTATTGTGATTATTTAATCAAATTACGATTAGCTGCTGTGTCATTATATAATCTTTCTAGGGTTGTTATAACTTTACTCAGCCCAAAAACAACCACCTGTTGTTTTTTTTAAACCAACAAAAACCCCGCTTATTATATTTTTGATACAAATCAATCGTCTAATTTTTGAAAATGGTTAGTCATTCTGTTGAAAACCTCTTGGTTCAAACCCAATAAATAATAATAATAATACATTGATTTGTATTCGGTGCTATACACAAGTTTTGAAATTACAAATTTTATACAATAAATTAAGCTATAAAATATGATTTAATTGGTTGAACAAAATAATATGTTAAACTAGCAACTCACTTGGGATAGTATCATTTTAAGCTACCTACACTGTTATAATGCTAAGCCCTAGAAATAATACTTTGTCAAAAAAGCAAATGAGATAACAAAAGTTTTTACCTTTTATCTCTAAGTAAAGAAAGCAACAAATTAATTCTGCAGCTTGCCAGTAATTTGATGCATGGTCTCTCCCCTCCCACCTCTTTCTATTCCTTAAACACAAACATTCTTGTTTTTATCAACCTGCTAGCTTACAGTATTGTTGTGAATAATCACATTGTTGTATCATGTTTTTTATTATTATCTTTCTTATTACTCCCTTCCTAACTATATTAAAATTAAAATATATTTCTCTGGATCTCGAATAATTAAAATATTTGAAATATTGGTTTAATCAGATAACATACATAATATCTATAACTAAACCACAAAAAACCATTAAAATAAAAAAAACAATGTGACCCAACTTTTTTTTTAATAACACGTTTTTTCTTCAACCCTGAATCTTTCCTTTACCAATTTTTTTTTCGCATCTTGAAAACACTCATTTTTAAAGAACACTTGTAGATGATTCGACGACGAAGGCTGAGAAATGTGACCAATTCATTCACCCTCTCTCTAAATACTCCTTTGTAAAGGCGAGTATTAGGAGATAAGTTAATTTGTTTAAGTGGAAAACCACCAAATGAAAGACCGTTACCTTAGTACGTTTCCCTTTGAAATGCTGACCTCTCGGGTCAAGGTTAACTCCGCTGATGTCAATCTAAATATATTTGTAGGGAAAGAGGTTGTAATAGTAGGGGTCAATAAAAAATGTGTCCCCACTTCCTGTTAACATTATTCTTTTGCTAGATAGTTTATAGCAGGGGTCAGAAAACTTTTTGATATCGTGGCCCTTACGGGTCTTAGAAAATATTGGTGGGCTGGTTTAGAAAAAATATTTCGAGCAAAAAAGTAAACTTTTTATTTCTCATAAAGAAATTATTTATTAGTTTATTTTTATTAACACACTTGTTTGTTTGCTAAATACCCGCCTCGGTGGCGTAGTTGGCTAACGCGCTTGTCTTGTTGAGCTCTACTACTGAGGATGGGGAGATCGAGGTTCGAATCTCGATCGGTTGAACTGGGGGTGGTTTTTTCCTAAATGGTTTTCCACTCTCCCTCCACGCAAATGCGGGTTCACTTCCTCTAATTCAACCTTCCTAATTCCTAATCCATTAGAGTAACCCGAATGGGTAGTAAGACGCGGTGCTAAATAAATATTTGCTAAATCTTTTGCGGGTCAAATAAAACTAGTCGGTGGACAGAAGGCTGGCGACCTTTGGTTTATAGTTTATACCACCACACTGTTAGTTAAAATGGTGATCTGAATTCCACTTTTGGTGGGGGTTTTGATTTGGCGAAGGATTCGAAGGTTTTTAGCATAACATTTGAAGTTACATTTGAAGCGAGAAGTTGATTTCACGGAAGTCCAAGCTTTAGAACCACTTCTACAACAAGAAAAATCGAAGTGGAGAGTAAAGGTGGAAAATATTTGGAGGTTGTGTGTGTCACGTGGCGCGTCGATGTCCTTGGGTATTGAAATCTGGTACTGGGTGATTGATCTTCTCCGCTTACCTCCTTTATACCTCCTTCGCTGTGAATGTTGAAGATTCATATTAACTTACGTTCTAAATGATTATGCCGCTGCGGGGAAATTTGAACACACGGGTAGTGTGTGATGTGAAGGAAGTGTGACTTAAGGTGGCCATACGGCTCGAACCAAAGCCTTTTCAATATCTCTATAACACGCATAGTTAGTTGCTTAGTATAATAATAATAATAATAATATTTAGCACCGCGTCTTACTACCCGTTCGGGTTATATACGCTTTAAGTACTAATTACGCTAATGGAATAGTAATTGGGAAGGTTGAATTAGAGGACGTGAACCCGCATTTGCGTGGAGGGAGAGTGGAAAACCATTTAGGAAAAAAACCTCAGTTCACCCGACCGAGATTCGAACCTCGATCTCCAACTACGCCACCGAGGCGGGTTGCTTATTATAACCTGTGACTCTCATGTTGGGCTGGATTTCCGGTCGACGGGAAAGTTGGGGTTTGAATCCCGGTCGGGTGTAATGCATTTTTTTCTCTAAATGATATTCGCCTCTCACGTCACGCAAATGCGGGTATATTTCCTCTAAACTCTTACCTTACTCATCTCCATTCCATTAAAGTAATTATATGCATATAAATTGAACGTGCTAAGTGTCGGTACTACCTATCAGGGCCATCCACATATTCACACTGGACGAATAATGAAAGGTAAAGCATATATGTACTCGCATTTGCGTGGATAGAGAGTGGGGAACTGTTTAGGATAAACCACCTCCGCACGCACTGCCGGGACTCGTGAACCAGACGACAGTGACGGCTTTTTACGTGTACCTACCTGTGCGGGTAAATTGCATTGTTAATATTTAATTAGCTGTTATTTATTTTTAGGGGCCACATTATGTTGGGCTATTTATTGACATTGGCTAGATTTTTATACACACACATATCCTACTGGCGAGTTAATAATTATTTCTGATCAACAAAATATGTATATGTTGAGGGTCGGTATATATACTGCCCCTTGTACAAGATTTATTGTACCCTTCGTTTACCCTGCAAGGTAGTAAATAAACACAATTTATTGGTGACATTATCATTGGTAGCGAATGATAACCGTTCACAGGAATCTGATTAAATATGGTTTAAAAATGGCTTTTGGACACGGTAATCGAGCCCGGGACCCTTGGATTCGATCACTAATCACTGATCAATGTTTGAGGCTCCGGTGGTTTTTTTTAAATGGTAGCTACAAAGTATATTGATGATCTCACAAGTCCATCACAGACTCTGCCTTAAACGATGGGTGGTGCATGGGACGAGCATTTCCATGCTAAACAAAGGGTGCATTTCCAACCTTACTCATTCATATACCTTAGATTAAGCCGCTAAGTCTTGTGTTGAACGAATTTTTTTTTAAATACCTGAGTTTATACTAGGATCTTTGAGGCTATTCAAGATTGCCCGCATCGGTGGGCACGTGGTCTAAATGTCAAGTTCATCTATTCTGGTTTGACGGTGAGTGGGATGGGAGGTCACAGTTTGAATCCTGGCCGGGTGTACCGAGGTTGGCCTTCCCTAAATGGTTTAACACTCTTACACACGTAAATGCGGGTGCATTTCCTCTATATTCTACTTTACTAATTTTTTTATCCCATAAAGTTAGTTAATATTGCCGTTCGCACTACACGTTCGGGCTATACGCATACAGATCATAGACCCTATATTGCGAAGGTATAATTTACAAGAAACATACCCACATTTGCATGAAGGGAGAGCTGTAAGTCATATTTGAAAAAACCACTTATTTTGTCTGACTGGGATTCAAACCTGGACCTCACCGGCAAACCAGACTAAATGAGCTTAACATTTATCGCACGTGCCCACTATCGTGAGTATTAACGTAACTAAGATGATAATAGCCCGGGCGGATAGTAAGACTCAGTTCAAAACATGAATCGGTTGGTAGGGGCCTAAAGTTCAATTATTATAATAAGAACCTTGTAGGACAACTAGAAAAGCTACTTTACCTATATAATATCACGTTCATACGTCAACTTATGCGTCTTCAGTTTTCACTTTTGATAAATAATATTAGTTCAAATATGACACTAATAATATGCTAAAATGTCATCAATCTCAACAGCATCTTTTTTAATCTTTCTAAAATCTTTTTTCTACCAAAATCCTACTCTTTGTTTGATGTTGCAAGGGTACTAAGTCCAATTCCCAGGGAGGGCCGCAAATGAATTACTGTGGAACTGTAGTTGGCTGCCTTTTCAGCGAGTGATAAATTAGCGATCTGGGGTTTGGTTGCTATGTCTACTCTGAACAAACAGGTCCCACACTATTCGCGAATCTGGACGAATGTTTTGGCCGAATATTCGCCTGAATGTACGCCTATATTCTTGTCATGAAATCTAAAAGAATATTCGGCTTCTTTGGACCTCACACATTTCTCGCAAATGTTTACCTCGAATAGTGGCGAACATTCGCTTCCTTTGACACGTGCTTAAAAA
Organism: Timema douglasi; assembly: GCA_901482245.1. Taxonomy (NCBI): domain Eukaryota; kingdom Metazoa; phylum Arthropoda; class Insecta; order Phasmatodea; family Timematidae; genus Timema; species Timema douglasi. The sequence goes on along the minus strand of CABEEJ010000989.1, from coordinate 7,385 downwards.
CCGTTCCCAGAGCGAAACCCCACAATTCGACTGAACATTCGCCATTCGTGTACCTCCCAAACATCTCGGACAGAGATCCGAAACCTGAATATTCGTCCACATTCGTGAAAAGTGTGAGACCGGCTTAATGGTCAGTTCTCAGATTGGAGCGTACGAATAAAAACCACCAGACGGACTTGCAGTGTAACCATGCTCCACTAGTACTCGGCAGGGAGTAATACCCTCTGACGTCACAGCGGCGCGTATTGTGCGTGGTGCGTGCTCTAGTTTCCTGCCATGCGGGGCCAATGACGCACGCCAACCCTCCCCTCCTCTTTCTAGTAACCCCTCCAACCTTTCCGTTCATCGGCTTTCTAGTGCATCGGGGCGAGCCCTTCACGATCAACAAATTATATTATTATTATTATTATCACCGCGTCTTACTACCCATTCGGGTTGTACGCACTTACGCTAATGTGTAATGGTAGGGTGATTGTGAGATGAAATGGAGGACCTACAGTTTAACGTGGAATCCGAACCACGGTGGAGGCCTGGCATTCCTCACATTCACAAGATGTCTTGTCAGAGGTGAAGGAAGGGTTTGGTAATCAGATAAATCTTTGCCGGGACCGAGGATTGAACCCCGGCCGCCAGCATAGAAGTCTGACACCTTACCCCTAGACCACCAGGTCACCTGCAAACAAATTATTATAATCTCATAACTGAGTTATTTTTAATCCATAAGGGACAGGGGTTCGATCCCAACCACTACCATATTGGGCTCAATCTGGTACACAAACAGTTAACATACATTGCGCCCGCATTGGCGAGAGCGCTGAGAAAGGCGTCAGTCTCATCTTGTCATATTTTCTGGTGACGGTGAGATTGGGCTTCGATTCCAGACGGGTGTGTTGAGGGGTAGTTTTTTCATACTTTTTCTCTCTCTCGCTCTCTGCACAAACGTGGGCATATTTATCCAAAATTCTGTTTTTCTTATCTTTATCTTATTAGTGCAAATAATTGGTTAATCCAGACTGGTGGCAAGACGAGGTGTTGTGAAAACCTTACATAACATGACATCATCGGTAGATCGCTAGGTGTGTATTATTATAGCAAGAGTCTGGTAGGAAAAATATTATTCCAAAGTTACAAAAGTCACTAAAACTACTTTGATATATTCATACGTCAAGTAACTTTGTCTGCGACTATCACTTTTGATTGCTACTATCAATACTGACAAAATTACACAAATATAGTGTAACTGTCACCCTCTTGTGATGTCCACGTGTGATGGATGGGGGGGTGGATAGGGGTGGACCAGTGTGACACGCACATTTGGGTTTTACAGAGTATTTTTATTGAAGTGAAGGATGGAAGTTACAGCTGGTAGGACAGATGAGAAGGAACAGGGAGGTGTGGCCTACTAGACCTACTGCACTAGTATCAGGATCTTCAGTAGGTCAGCTCAATCATTCAACGCAGCTGAGCTACGCTTGTCCTAGCACATTACAGAACGGGCTCCGAAGGGGGCCCAACCGGTAACGAACCACGGGCTCCCGCGTCGCACACTTTTCCGTTTATCTTACCCCGTTCTGCTTTCCCGCGCCATATTGGCCTCAGGTATTTTCCCGTGATCCTCCCAATCACCTGAACCAATCCGTTAGTTGAATCATCACCCAAGAGAGGTTGAGGTACTGCTAAATTTACGATTATCAGTGTAAGTGAGTGTTCAATGCTTTCCCTAGTTCTCCGGCGAATTATGCTGGGTTGCTGGTGGATGATATTTAATCCACATCTCAGTATAGCATGATTTTGCTAGAAAGAACATTACCTGGAATTTACTAAGGTCACTAAAACAAATTTAATATATTCATACATCAAGTTCATGTTATCTGCAGCTGTCACTTATGATAAATATCACCCAAACCTATGAAATAACACAATTAATAAAATAGTAAAATGTTATCAATGTTGTTTGCAAAGAAATATGTTTATATTTTCTAAACTGTTCTTCCTACATAAATCATGGCCTACCTTGCTGCATTTACCGTCTAATATTGTTAAAGTGGTAGATATTACATAACATAAGTTGAGACTCTTACAATTTGGTAGAAATTTTATCAATGTTGAGTGCAAACAAAATGTTTGTAGCCTATAAACCTTTCTTCCTATCATAATGCTTCTATTAAAGCCATGCTTTAGACTAGATCATCAAGGTGATATGCCTTTAAACGTTGCCCAACTGAATCTGATGTACTATATTGGTTCGAATTTCAATGTTGTCTAAGTCTTTTAATATTCAAGCGGTGTGGTAGCAGCGGTGAAACACAAAAATAGCCCTTAACTTTTGTTCAAATCCGAGAAACGTTTTAATTTAGGTTAAAGGTAATCAAATGACTTTTGAATATTATTTAAGATTTTATTTTTGTATGGAAGCCATTAATTCATTCTTGATTAACTAGCCAACATTTATTCTAAATTTTGTATCGTGGGATACTATTTATTTATTTTCATTGATACATAAATAATACTACATTTTTGTATTGGAGTTGTAGTGGTTTATTAATTAAACGTCAATAAATTGTTATAAATAAGTTATTAAAATAAATATTTAAATTCGTTCAAAAGTTTGCTAATCACTGTATAAAGTATAAATTATTTCTCAACAAAAATATATAATTACCCTGTGTCAAGAGTGTGCATTTTCTATGGGTGACTCAACATAAAACTGGGTGGTCAATACACAAATAAATTAGCTACACTAATTTTTTTTTTTTCAGTTTAAATATATTGGGGCTTATTCTATTAGCTCACCAAATTCGGGAAGGAGGCTGGTGCTACCTCCTTTGGTGTATCCACCACAAGTTTTATGTGGCTGGGAAGGAGAACAGGAAAACATATAGGTATTTTGAACAATTCATTAACTGGGCATAATCATTTTGAAATTAAATCAGTGTAGCCGGTCCTGGAAACTATGGAAATCTGGAAATGTCAGAGAATTTAGAATAAAAGTGTCGGGAAGATCAAGGAAATATCAAGGAAGCTCGTAATTGGTCTGGGGATATAGTTTATTTGGCTATCCAAGGAAAATAATTTAATAACATATATGTTTAGTTATTTTCAAGTATATTCCAAAATTAATTAACTATAACAAACACATAATTTTGATTTTTTTTTCAAGCATCGTTGTCAAATTCAATCTGAGTTCAGAGTTTTAGTATAAAAGTTTTGAAATTTGAATCAGGGAAAAACTAGCGGATTTTTTCTAAGAATTCGTGGTCACTCTGGAATTAATAAAAATGTCTTCATTAAAATCTGTTCTTAAATTTTATTAAGCAAATTAATGTATTAGCATATTATTTAATCGTAGAGTTGGATAAAAGAACCATTTACCATTTACCTAGCATTATTAATGAATTAACGTGTCTTAGAAAATTATAATTTTAAAAATTAGGAAAATGTTTTGGCCACAAACTCACAGCTCTGCTTGTTACGACAACTTCTCTGGCAAATGGCTTTAACGCCAGAGGGGAGTACATTTCGCCTAGATTCCAAACATTTAAAATAACTCTGATAGTCTTTGGCCGGATTCAAAATAGTCTGCTATGTTGGAAATACCAGGTTCTGAAACAGATTTCTTTGAACTGCTTAAAAGATAAGACAAAACTGAAATCACTATAGACTCTGAAAAGTATAAGGTGAAATACTTTATAGAAATTCTGTTATGAAATATTGATTGAAGGTCAACTGTTCATGTGTCAACTGTCAGAATGTAAAAGTTTGTTTCACAAGTTTCGTTTCGTACTGCACAAACTTGCATATACAGTCCAATTTTCATAGGAAGAACATTGTTTGTTAGCTAGGAAAAGTTACTAGATCTACTTTCACGTATTCATACGTCGACTCATGGAAGCTTTTGATATATAATATCCATATTTATAAAATTACACTAATAATAAAATCAAATATTTCCAATTTTGATTACGGAAAAAAATGTTAATATTTTCTAAAAATTTATTCCTACCACAATTCTACTATAGCTGGATCGACATAGGATAAAGTTGATCTGAAGTATAAAGAAGCCCCTAAATTGTCTCGCTTATTCATATACTAACTCATGTATTCTACAGCTGTCATTTTTGCCAGAGGGTGTCAATTTTGAGATATACATTTGTTTTGTACGTTTAAAAAAAATGGTAACTTCAATGCTGGACCGACTTTATGTAATATATGAACAATTGTTATACATACCAGAAGTGTGTGTTCACATACACGATTCTTTCTCGGGAGGTCGAGGTTCGATTGCTGACCGGTAGGCAGTAGGGGATGTTATCTCATCCTAAAATGTGTATCCCCACTTATATTTTCAACCGCCACGTTTAACGCAATGATTATTAACAGTTTAATTAGAGGTTTAAAGGGGAGATAGTCCAGAAGAAGTGTAATCACACTAGCTTGGATAAGAGATGGGGAAACCACAGTTAAAAAATATACTTGTGGAAAATCAGTGCAGGGCCGGCCGCGATTCGAACCTCGAACTCTTCGACACTGTTAATCCAGTCTAGGTTACTATCCTGACAACAAGCGAACACTGGTGCATTTCCTTACACTAAACAATTATCTTCATATCATTTTATCATAGTTGAAGTAAACTTTTTTTTTATCATCGCGTCTTACTACCTGTTCAGATTTTACGCATGTACACTTATTACGCTGATGTACGAGGAATGAGAAAGGTTGAATTTATATGAAATGTACGCGCTTTTGCATGAATGGTGAGTTGAAAACCATTTAGGTTAAACTACTCTCAGTACACCCGACCGGGATTCGAACCCCGATCTTCCTGTTATCGGCAATCTAGTTTATTGTGATAGTGACGCCTTAGTAGACCGTTCGGCCGCCGAAGCGGGTAAGTAAGCTCTTATAGCGAACACACAATACCAAGGGAGAGAGATAAGATTAGTGCATCTTAATTAACTGGGAGGAGGGGGGGGGAGGTGCTATCTCATCCTATTACTCTTTGTTTAAAGCTAGTGCTGATACTACTAGAGCGTGCCAGAAAATTAACGATTTACTTCACGTTGGTATCTCAAAAAATAACATAGTGTACATAATTATTTTGGAGGCAGCATAGCCTACTATATAATTAAAATGTTGATATGACCATAGGGGAACAATATAGATATGAAAAGTTAATCAAGTACTGACCTGCTTCTTGAGTAGCTACTTTCACAAAATACTTATAAATAATGTTTAGTTTTTAAATGTTTACATTCAAGGCCAAGGTTATAAACAGCTTTATTTAAGATACAGGGTTAGTGATGATATCTGAGAGGAAATGCACCCGAATTAGCGTGGAGAGGTAATGGGAAAACCACCTTATTGTATCTGTCTGAGATTCGAAACTTGACCTCCCCGTCATCGCGACAATCCAATTTAAGTATTCTGAGGGACGAAAGACGTAGGAAGATAATTTTTCTAGGGGGTACGAAGGAAGGTCCGCTAGAAAATGTTACCTCTAGTCAACAAAAGTTTTATACGTATTTATTGACCTCTCTAAAAGGTTTATTAAATTATAAGGGGGTCTGGACCCCCTGGCTCCCTTATTTCTACGCCCTTGCGAGTTACACCTTAGATCGTGTGACCACTGGTGTAGTTTATCAAGGATATTAAATCACAATTATGACAAAAATTACCAGTTTATGTTTGAAAAGTCGTTGAGAACTATTCAATGGTTGACCCGCTTCATTGGCCGATTGGTCTAAGGTGTCACGGTCGTGTTAGACAGGCCCGTTGATGATGGGGAGATCGGGGCTCAAATCCCGGTCGGGTCTACAGAGGATGGTTTTCCTAAATAGTTTTCCCACTCTACTTCCACGCAAATACGGGTATATTACCTCTAAAATGTTTCCTTCCTTAACTCCGCCCCATTAGAATAGTTATTATATCTGAGTATAACCTGAAAAGAGTAAGACGTGTCGATAAAAAATCAATAATAATCAATGTTTGGATTTTTATATAATATCATGTTATTCTGATTAAAGGGTGAATCTCAAATCCCACCTGGGCGCCTCCACGCAAATATGAGTACATTTTCTATCAAATTTGACCTTACTTATCCTTTTTCCAGAAGTCTATGTGGATAGTTCTAATTGATTCCAAAACGAGGAGTACGGGTAGTTTAAAATAGAACAGAAAAAAATAGCCTACACAATGTTTCTTATACCAACCGATTTACCTGGATTAAGACGATGATGCGGGGATCGAGAGTTAAGGGCAGTGTTTTTACAGTTTTTATAGCAAAACACTTGTTTGATTAAACTAAATAAAATATTGCTTCAGTACAAACATAGAGTTTAACAACTATCTTCACTTGGTGATATCAACAAGTCTTTAATATCTGTCATTAGCAGTTTAATTAGAGGAAGTGAACCCGCATTTTCGTGGAGGGAGAGTGGAAAATTATTTAGGAAAAACCACCTCCAGTTCACCCGACCGAGATTCGAACCTCGATCTCCCCGTCCTCAGCGGTCGAGCTCAACACGACTAGCGCGTTAGCCAACTACGCCACCGAGGCGGGTGTGGCATTAGAAGATAAACTTTTTGAATGAAGATAAAAAGTTGTTATTAAATCACAGGACACCCTTGACAGACATTCAAGAACAGCTGTTGAAGTCACCATGGGGAGAAAATTAAACTCCATATTTCTACTGAAGAACTATTTGATTTCTTTTGACAAAAAAAAAGTTCTGATAAAAAAAAACCTCCAAAAACATTAACCTTTTCTCGCCTTCTATAAATCCCCACCTTAAGCTCTTTAAAATAATGAGCATGTCAAACCAATACCACTTGTAACGAAAGTGAGAATAGAACTCTTGTCAATCTAGATACAGTCCCGTTAGAAGTACGGTTAATTTTTAATAGGAAGAGCCTTTTTCAAATTACAATTATTTTTTTCTTGGCTAAGATTTAAAAAGGTCTACTATTTTTACAATATTGGACATCTTAGCTCAGTCGGTAGCGTGTCTGTCTACTGAGCTACTAAGGTTACCAAGCTCAATTCCCGGCGGGGCTGAAAATTTATTATTGATGAAAATATGGGTTTACCCTTTCCCGTTGATAAATTAACGGCCGGGGGCTGGATGTTGTGGCCGTCCTAGTCTTAAGATAGATTATAGGGTATATGACAGGCCTAGCCAGCTGGTAGTGGAAAAATATATTAATAATAATAATAATTAGCACCGCGTCTTACTACCCGTTCGGGTTATACTTTAAGTACTAATTACTCTAATGGATTAGGAATTGGGAAGGCTGAATTAAAGGAAGTGAACCCGCATTGGCGTGGAGGGAGAGTGGAAAACCATTTAGGAAAAACCACCCCCAGTTCACCCGACCGAGATTCGAAC
>CABEEJ010000988.1:158672-192724 GCA_901482245.1 Timema douglasi | reverse complement strand
TTAAATTGGCCAGTTTCACAGCACAAATGTTCATGTTCGGGCACATATGAGCACAAATAGAGCACAAACTATTAGACAAAAAAAAATTTCAGCAATTTGGCGGGCCAACTTGAGTTACGTTCTATACAGACCGAGTAACTCCTTTCAACTTTCCTCACGAGGATGAGTTGACCCCGTTCCAGACCCACTGTTTTACAGAAAGATTTTGAAAGTGTCAGGGATCGATTCCGGGACATCTGGATCTTGTGTTTTTCTTTGAAAGTGTTCTTCATTTTCTAAATTCTAGTAGTGTCCAACCCAGTGGTTCTCAAACCCTGTCTACAGTTGAAGCCAAAGGAAATAACCACATATTCTGTGAAATAGCTCTCTCTTATAACTTATCAGCCAGCCGGGATTCGAGTCTTTGACCTCCCCGTCACTGACAAACCAGACTAGACGAGCTTGATGTTTAGTTCGTGTGCCTATCGATGGGAGTTGAATAATATTTCTGATAAGTGTGTCAAACTAAGAAATCCCGTGACTGCTCTACATACAATTATTTGGCAACTGATTATTTTATTACTAACTGGGTTTCCCATTCGGAAAAAAAAGAGAAGTTTTGAAATTTTAAAAAGGCATATTCTTCATTTATTGGATAACGTTTGAATACATGAACGAGTTCCACCATGGAGTAAATCAGAATGAAGTCATGTCTACCTCCTAGTTGGTTGAATGGTCTAGGTCAGGGTGTCACTCTCGCTTAGACTAGACTGACAATGTTGGTGAGAGGGTGTTTCTCAGTTGGGTGTAATGAGGGTGATTTTTCCTGAATAGTTTTCCACTCCTTTGCATATCTTGGTACTTTACCTCTAAATTCTACCTTCCTTATCCCTAGCAAATTAGGATAATTAGTACATACGTAGATCTCGGGTGAGTTGTAAGACTCGGTAGCAAAAAAAAAAAGCCATTTTGTACATAGGTTATTGTAGAAATAAAAAAATAGAAACACAAACTTAGCCTATATTCTTCAAAACTGAAAGAATATTTTGGTTTCAACTCGAGCAAAACTTATCAATAGCTGTAATGTGAGTGGTCTCTCAAAGACACCACAGGATCCTTATCACTTCTCCCCTCCCCCGTGTACTGCTGCCCCGCTAGTTTTTCTTCTGTTCGACACTCTTCCTCCCCCTACTCTCTTCATCATTATACCCTTGATGGACGTGCGCTCGGACAGCCAACACTCGGTAGCAGCACTAGTTGGGACCATAATTTAACTAATATCTTAAGTTTTGGTCTTGTGACCACAGGATTTTATCACGAAATATTTATCACAGCTCATAGCTAGGACCCTATGGTTTTAATTTAGTCTAGCTATCCATATTTCTCCGGTTAAAATGAAGATTTTTTGACAATTGACTATTTTTTCTCGTTGCTGGAATGAAAAAAACCCCCATAAAATCCAAGCGACACACTTAAAACTGTTGGATCTTTTTTTTCCTTCAACGTATTCCTATTAATTGCTGCAATAAGCCGCACATGTTTCGGTATATCTTTTGAGTACTATGGTGGCCTCTTCTTTAAGGCCATATGTACAGGAATTTTTTTTTTTCACTATTCAAAAGAGTTTTCTTCTATGAAATGTTACACACCATAAATATATTTTTATCTACTTTTATTCAAGAGCTATGAGGGTATGAAACTTCAATTTTTACGTTTTCCGAATCTAGTTTTAAGCCACACTTTTTGAAATAAAATTTTGAAAATGAAAATTTATTATCTTTAATACTATACCTATTTAATAAAGCTGGGATTTTAGCGTAGGTATAAGCATACTCTATATAAATATACTTAAAGTTCCCTTAAAATCAACACAATTCCACAATTGTTTACTAATACTAATTCATCTATAAATATTAAATATTAGTATTCATGCGATTTATAGATGTGTATACTTAAGATTTAAAAAAATATTCAGATTTAAATATGCGAAGTTTTACTGAATAACTTGATTTACGTATGCCATAAAAATATGCTCTGAAATTCCAAGTTGGCTCACGGGATCAAAACTTTGTAAGGAAGTGTAGTTTAATTTACAAGAACTGGTGATAGCCCGCCTCCACAGTTCGCGCTACAAACAGCGGTTATTCCAGATGTATTATCACAGACACACAAGTAATCGGCAGTCATTGCGAGATTTTTGTTTGGCCGATCATTCACAAGTGGTCTCTTGAAATAGCCTAATGTTTTAGTGATATTGATCCTTATATCACTGCAATGGTTATTTCATTATTGAAATATGTTGTAATAATTTATATATTTGTGTTTTATCTGTGATCTCTGTGAACTGTAAAGTATATATATATATATATATATATATACAGTGGAGCGTCGTTAATCCGGATCTATCGGGACCGGGACCCATCCGGATTACTGAATTGTCCGGATTTTCAAATGTGCTTTCAATAACTGTATACATACACGATGTATTGACTAGAGGATACAAGACGCTCGGGAGTCTACTGTATTGCAAAATAGAGGCTGAAGGGTTCAAAAAATACAGTACACAAAATATTTTAAAAAAGTATATTGAATAAGAACATGTACATTATGTAATTTAGATTAGTAACGCTACAATACTTTTTAGAAAAAAACCCACAAGAATCTACATTAATGAATGGAAACTTACTGGGTAAAAAAGTCCTTAATTGTTTTTTGTACAAGACTTGATGTACGTTTCTTTGCAGCCATGTCTCTCAGTCTTTTATGAAGTACAAGTTGTGTCTCCGTCCCCTCAGGTTGCATCTCTAACAAGTTCATAGCTGTCTGGAATGCTTCATAGGCGTCTTGAGTATGAAGCACCGGCAGCTTCTTCAGCATCCATTTCTTCGTCGTCGTCACTCTCTTACATTGCTTCCATTATCACCACTGCTGTAAAGTTTGTAAATTATAGCACAGAACTGAGTCGAGCACGTGACCAAGGAGAGGTGACTGGCTAAGTCGTTGAACTCTCAAGGATACCTTCCACTACCTCCCCTACCTGCTCTCACCGCCAATCCGGATTTGCGGCGCTCCGGATTTTTTACGTTCGGATTTCCGACGCTCTACTGTAATTATTAAAATAATAAACAATGGTTCCTTCCATCCCAACCTGGAAAACGTCAAGCTTTGAAGCCGAGAATGAACATAATGTATTTTATAGGCAGATAGGCTTTATGTTTATTTTATATGTTAGGTGTTTCCAGAATCAGTAACACAGAATATACGATCTAGTAAACAATAAATGGCTGTAAGCAATCGCCCAAGGTTTCGACCCACTGCATATAAATAATGAAATAAATAAATGAAGAATAAATACCTAACATTTGAAAGCACTTTTTACAGCCATTGTATAAATAATCTTTTTCATGAAAAAAATAATAATAATTTAGGCAATTTATAGTATTTTAATTTCTTAGTTATTTGAACTAGTTTAGTCATTGCTAATGCAGAAAAAGGCATTATTTTATATAACTTAAATTGGCAAAACTTATTATCTGAATTCATTAATATGCATATGGAAAAAATAGTTTCACGATCTTCAATTTAGTGAAAACTGCAATTATTACCTTCAATTAAATTATCTATGTTTTTATATTTATTTATATTTTAATTAGAGGTAAGAATATTTATACTGTCAGTCTGACTTATATCTTGGTTCATATGGGATTTCTTGCATGATTATTTTTATTGATTAATTACATTTTAATTAACATTAAAATTTTGTGATTATCTACATTTTAAATCATCTGGATGGTTTTCCTCAAATTAGTTAGGCCTAGCCTATAGGTAAATATAATGTGTGCTTAGATGGTGATTATCAAAACATTAATATTTATATGCACTTTACCTTAAGTAGCAAACCAAAAAGTCAAGTGGTTACAATTAAATTGATTATATTGTTCAAATATTTGATAATTTTAGGAATACGACAAGTTTCTACGGTTAGATAGAATCAGTGAATTCTAAGACAAATACAACATCCAGAAGAGGGCCGAGAATTGATCAAATAATAAATATTACGCCCCTACCAGAAATCGAACCCGAAACCCTTTGCACTGTAGACCATCTCGCTAGCGACTGAGTTAACGTGTCGGGCTATGATACTATAATTATATCACATTTATAGCATGTATTTTCTTACGTTCTCTCCCACAGCTGTCAAACTGTTAATTGATATGCTTGATAAGAAATAGATTTTGTATCGCCTTAAAAATGGTGTGAATGCAAAAATCTACGTTTAAGCTGGCAATTTTTCCAGCATTTTAGATCTTTTACAGACACTAATTAAACTAGTGTCACTAGTGATGATGGCCTTTTGTGTGTGCGACGTGTATAGTCACACAGGGCGTCAAGTAAAGAATGTCCCACGCTCTGTGTCAAAGTATGAAAAATATTGTCTTTGATTCGCTCACTATGCCCAAAAAAAGCAATAAAAAGGCGAAGCAAATCTGAAATACAAAAACTAGGGATATCTTGGTCTACAACTTATTGCATTCCATAAAACTCACAGTAATAAAAAATTTTTTTTATAGGTCTCCCTCCTAAGCTCCAAAATATTGGTTTTCATGTACTTGGGCAGTTGTGAAATTACCGAAATATACCCGAGATCTTACCTGCCTCTTCTTCCACCCCCCTCAAGAGAGCTCAAAACTAGGTTATCCTAAAGTATTTACATTGCACCCTCCTTTTGTTTGCTAATATTACTGTTATGATGTAGTAAGTAGTACCTTTGACAGCAAAGAGACATTATTGGAAGTAAATGTCAATTATTCCAACTCTTGACTCTTACGAAAAAGACTAAGAAACTCCTTGACAATAAAACATATTTTTTCAAATCAATTTTACTAACAGGACCCAGAATAAATTTCCAAAATGTGATTAAAAATATCTATAGAATAGCCTGAAATTCTTAAAAATTGCTACAAATTTGCCAAAAAAATCAAACTAAGAATTAAACAAAAAATCGAAATGAATGCACATGACTAAATCAAAAACATCCTTTACAAATGAAAACTAAAAATAACTATGTAATAAAGTCTTTTAACAGCTAAGCTCTCGCATTCTGGTAAATATAATATTGATTTACAAAAATTTACTTTAAAAAAAATTCCCCTTCTACCCACCCCAATGCAACTTTTCACCGTTTAAGGTCAAGCCTACCCATAAATGCATGGTTATAAACAAAAAAATGTTTTTAAAAAATATCTAATAATTCAACATTGTTTTTTTTAAAATTTATTTTAGTAACATATCTGGGCATCTAACATAATTCTTATGGAATTTTCAAACCATGCATTCCTGCTCATATCAAACACAGTTATTTTAAATAAAACTGGGTCTAAATGTAATTTGGAGTCGTTCTCAGTATATTTTTTTTATCAACTATATTTATTTTACGGTCTAGGATTTGACTATAGAATAAGTTATTTTTCAAAAAATTAATGAACGTAGTTTTTTGTACTCAAAGTGTGATTATGTTAATCTTATTTTATTAGCTTGTTAAATGTGATTATTTTTAATTTGAATCTGTTACATTCTCGCAGTTGGAGCGCTATTTTCAGAAGAAATGTATCTAATCCCGAACAATAAGTACGCACGATGATTATTTTTATATAATTAATAAAATGTGACTATTTTTGCTTTCGAACAAGATCCAATGGATTGTATAAATTTTGAGGTGGAAAAGTATTTACACAATATTATTTTATATCCTTGTTAACAAGTTTGTGAAGCATGGGTCGATGGAAGAAAGGGCGCACAAAGAAACTCAAGATATAATTGATTATTTAAATGCTTGTCGTAAAGGGCAAGTTTTGATTAATTGTATCAAATTACTGGCGTTTAGGCTATCTGTATTTACTAATTTAAGTACAATGGATGAGTAGCGGTACTATTTTATTTATTGTAGAAATAAATATCAAAATTAAGATACAAATAAATATTTCTATATAACAATGTAGCGATTATTCTGATGTTTCAAGTTCTTTTTTTAAAAAAGCTCTTAGCTGAAAGTAAATGTTACTAACACTTGTAACGCACTTATAGTATGTTCAAAATCTCTTGTGGCTTGGCCGAGTTCGTATCACGCTAGTACTAAGTAATTTCCACTTTACAGGAAATCGAACTAGCAAAGTTACTAGAGCTGATTAATTTACGCGCTCAGTGATAAGTCATAGCGCTTTAGCAATATTGACCATGACATGGATTCGATGATGAGTACAATATATTTAAAACCATTAAAGTTAGTGAACTTTTGTGTTCCCAATGCCACAAAGTAAGTAAATAAGTAGTTGATACCCAACAGCCTCTGTGATATAGTGGTCAGATTTAATGACTTCAGGTCCCGAAGTCCCGGGTTCGAGCCCTAGTCCTTCCAATTCTGTCTGCGTAGCAGTGGGTCCGAAACGGAACAAAAATCAACCTCGTGAGGACAAATGAAGAGCTACTTGAATGAATAAGTAGCGCTTCAGTCTAGAAAACTGAGATAGAAGGCTGGGGGGTTCGTTGTGCTGACCACATGACACCGTTAACCCGAAAAAGTTGGCACTATCTTCACCAACATATGGCAGCCTCTCGATTGGTATAGCCTGCTTGCAGGCTTACACCATGGAGATATTACTAAAGTTAAAATCTACCAATAGGGTGAAAATTTATTTCTGGAAAACTGTAAATCCTATAGATGTTTGAAAACTGTAAACACCGTATTGAATAACATATACCCACCTCAGTGGCCGAGTGATCTAATGTGTCACTTCAGTGTTAAATTGGCCTGCTGATAGCGGAGCGCTTGGGGTTCAAGTCCTGGTTGGGTCTATTGAGGGTAGTTTTTCCTAAATTGGTTCTCCATCTCCCAAAATAAAAATGCTGGTAGATAACCTCTCAAATGCTTCCTTCCTCATTACTACCCAATTAGATTATCATATATGCGTATAACATGAACAGGTCGTATGACGCGGTGATATCAGCAATAAAAATAACATATATTTATAGTCAAAATTGTTCTAGTCTTCGAAATGAAACTGTTTTTTAAATTTTTTATTGCCTCTTTAGCCTTTATAAAGTTTAAAATTAAAGCACAATGGCCAAATTTAGCACATTAAATTGTAGTTATTTTTTATTTTACCTGCTTACTAATAAACTCAAATAAATGGTTCGACAAAATCGTAAGCTACATACTCTCTCGTATAGGTTATTTATTATATAGTTAGTGACAAAATCTTCAAAACAAAGTTATCTCTAATTTTACCTAAATAATTTTTTCTCTGATAAATAAGTATACAGTATTATTTATCACTACCCTCCCCAGATATTTATTTGAAAAAATAAATAGTTCAAGATTTTTTTAAAAAAAGGAGAGTTATATAGCAATGACCCGAGTTCGTTTCTACTCTGCTCAACTTAAAAAAAAGGAGAGTTATATAGCAATGACCTGAGTTCGTTTCTACTCTGCTCAACTTAAAAAAAAGGAGAGTTATATAGCAATGACCTGAGTTCGTTTCTACTCTGCTCAACTTTTTTAAAAAGGAGAGTTATAAAGCAACAACCTGAGTTCGTTTCTACTATGCTCAATAACATGACCCGGCTGCTAGGCCTTGTATCTATTGCCCATAGTTTTTATTGCAAGGGAGCCATCCTTACTTGATTTTAGATCCTCCCTCCCTCACGTAAGCTCCCTCCCACCTCTCTAGCTTACGTAATTTTAAAGATTTGGTAAGTCATGTTATTATAATCGTTTAGTTATTTTTAGACATTAGGATTGGTAATATCCAACTTTGGTGGCCACATGGTCTAAGGCGTCATTCACATTAGACTAGTCTGCAGATGACTGGGAGATCGGGGCTCAATCATGATCGGGTGATATTTACTAAATATTTTCCTACTCTTTCTCCGCGCGAATGTGGGTACACTTCCTCTAAATTGAAACGTATTTATCCCTAACCCACTGGCGTAATTAGTTCATACCTAAACAGGCAGAATTAATGAAGAAGATGTACCCACATTTGCGTGGGAGAGTAGAAGGAAACGATTGAATAAGATATCCTCAAAATACCCTCAGCAGGGATTTGAACTCCCAGACAGAAGCGTCTAGCTGGCTGGAATGAATAGGCTAATTTTTCTGCTCGAGGGTGTGATTGTATCTTGACGTTTTATCTCCGCACTTTTAGTCCAACTTGGTCGCCTACACACTTTACTGTCCGGCACTACACTTCTTATCTCTATCAGTTCTAGGAAAAGTTTGCTTGCGGCCTTTACTGATTACTGGTCCCAGCCTCCCAATTGTTTAAACAAACCAGTAATGCTGCCAACCTGATGGCTGGAATCCACCAGTTTGTATAACGTTTGCAAAGCCATCTATTTTGAAAGCTGAAAGCTCAACTCTGAACATACCGCCAGAGAGGATAGGCAGGGCCTTAATTTCAGCGTCTAATCGGCTATGTGGATTTTACAAACATGACAAACAAATAGGATACATAGCTAATTTTCAACATTGTCTGATCATTCCTACAACCTTTTTGATTAAAAAGAATAGGTTTGAGTATCTATGCATTGTAAAATATCGATATAATTTAAAAATATACTAATTTAACATAAGTGCCTCGATATTATTCAAACCAGAATGGGCTACCACGAAGTTGGCCCCTCTTCCCTCAATGTAAACATACTATTTGTGGGTTTATCAAAACGGAACAAACGAGAATTTTTGTGGGAAAATCCAGAACAAACGAATGCAATCATAAAAAAAATTGAATTTTTCATAATGATAGACCAACTACGGACGTAAATGATGGATATCCAACCAGAAATGTAATCGAAGAGAGCTCTTTTTGCAAGCTAATCATCACCTCCCAGCCCTTGCTACTCTGATGCTTCAACACTGGTCAGCCAACGAAATTATCAAAACCTAAGTTCAAACAGTTGACCCACGGAGTATTAGCTTATGTCTGTGCCTCTGTGCCGACACAACACGGCTGCTTGACGTACACTACCATACCATACTAAAGCTGAAGTCATGTATCCATGCGAAGCTCTAGAGTTGCCAGTGGTAGTAATGCCCTAATGTTAGCAATTAGAACTTGACACATGCCGCCAAGAGCGCGCTGTGATTAGCCCACGGGACTCCCGTGTTTGTGGCTGATGTTACTGGCAACAAGCAGACTGCTGGGCTCTCATGGAAAATTTATGTCTGAGACATTTTCATCTTATATTCAAAATTTGGACATAGTTTTGTGCATGTCATTATCCCTAAATGAAATTAAGATATTTTTTCCGTCATTTATTTGAAGTATTTAATGTGCACTTTCTGAACAGACTGATTATATCAGCACACAGATTATAAACGAGCTTAAATCTAGAACAAACACAACTTATAGCTCCCAGCTGTTAATTCATCATCGTGAAAGAGGAAACCCACATTTTACCAATGATAAAAGTTTTCGGCCATCCCGGGAATCGATAATAAAAGTCACAATAAAAAACTTAAAATCCTGATTAGAGTGTATCATCCCTCTTAAGAGTTATCAGAAAACCATAAATATGGTCTGCGCACATTAACATACTCTAAAACAGGGGTCCCCAAACTACGGCCCGCGGGCCAGATTCGGCTCACGGAATGTGTTTATAACCAGCTCACATACGCTTTGAAAAACGGTTCTCACGAATGAAAAATATAAAATCTGCGCTAGCCGCGTTCCATAAAGTGTATTTTGAGTGGAAGATCGGGTTCGAGGTACGTTTCCGATTTGAGGAGGAAGGGGGTAATTATGATGGCTGCACAGCTTATATTTTAATCATGTTTAACTATGGACTATGGTTATAAGATATGCATATATTGAAATGAAATCTAGAACGAAATGATACATTATATATATATTTTTTGTGTATATATATATATTTTTTTGTGTATATATATATTTTTGTATGTATATATATTATATAATATAGTGTGTATTGTATGTCTCGTGTTCAATCCAACCCACCTAGAACTTTGAATATTCTAATGTGGCCCTCTTCTTTGTAAGTTTGGGGACCACTGTCTTAGAATATTAAAAATGATTAATTTTTTTTATAAAAGAAGATAACTTCTTTATTGTGATTGTCTAGGGTTCTACAATGTACTGTTCGAAAACTGTCACTATTTATATTTTCGCGAACTGTAACTAGATGGGGGTTGATAGCCGCACTCCCCCCTACCCCCTCTTTCCTACCTATCCTATCTTCCTTCTTTGCTGACTCAGAATAGCTTCAACTTGAAGGGTTTAGTTGTTTCAAGACTTACTTCCATATTTCTCACCACATTCAATGATACCTCCTATTTCTACTGTTAATATTTTGTCATAGGCTGCCCAGATTGGTTGCCTGAATAATGAACACAAACTATTTAAAAACATGTACTGTACATAAACATAAAAATGGTGGTGACAAGCTATATAGGTAATTGTTTTTTTTTGTTTTGTCCAAACCGAAAACCAGGCAGTTTTTTTTTTGTAAAATTTCGGGGTACCAAAATCCCCCCTTGGTTACAGCCTTGTCCTCATTACACCCTACCAGGATTGAGCCTCCTCGATCTCTCAGTCGCCGGTAGTCTATTGCGAGTTTGACGCCTTAGACTATGCAGCCACCGAGGCAGGTGATATTAATTCTCAATGTGACACAATGACCTTTCCTGTGTGATCTGTCAACAATGTAGTATTTAGAAAGATTGTACTTTTTGCTATACCATTGATCACAACAGTTTTAAGCTTTTTGTAAAGATGTACGTCCCTGGGCAGAGGAATATCCTTGAAAGCTCAATGTTTACTAAGGCAAACGTCCAGGGTTCAATTCCCGTGTCCAGGTGTCATTTTTCATGTTTAAGAATATATACAGATGTGAGTAATCCTCACTAAAAACAAAATATAATATTTAGCTATTTGCTTCTTAATATGAGAAGATAGTTGTGGTGTCATTTTCCTCTTCCCATTTCTTTTAATACAAATTATATACTGTATATACCTACATGAACATACCCATCAATACTTTGGACTATTTATTTCTTTATAGGCATTTTGATACTCAAAAGCCCTTTACTAAATAATCATTGAAGATTTTATTTTAAAGCCAACTATTAAATAATTGTATGGGTAGTAATAGTCAATAGATAATAAAACATGTGAATATAAATATAGTTTCATAGAACCAAAACTATACACAGTTCTTCACGTTAGGAAAACCTTGAACTGAATACCAACCAGTAGCTTGAAACAACTCATATGTACATGAGTATCATTAACAACACCCTCCTGCAGCGCCATGAAAGAGTGCATTCAATTATATTATTTAAAGTATTTATCTGACAAGAAATGGCTTAGCTAATTCTGCTACCCGCCTCGGTGGCTTAGTTAGCTAATGCGCTAGTCGGGTTGAGTTCGACTGCCAAGGACGGGGAGATTGAGGTTCAAATCTCGGTTGGGTAAACTTTTTTTCCTAAATGGTTTTCTAATCGCCCTCCACGCAAATGCGGGTTCACTTCCTCTAAATTCAACCCTAATTCCTAACCCATTAGCATAATTAGTACTTAAGCGTATAATTCGAAAGGGTAGTAAGATGCGGTGCTAAATAAAAAGTAAAATAAAAAAATTACTAATTCTGCTTTGTTTTGTTTACAGAGTAGTCTGTACTGGCACCCTCGCCCTGTGTCCAGCTCTCCCGTCAGCAACAGTAGCTCTGGAGGGTTACCATTATCTCTCAACTATAGCCCTTTCCCAGATAAATCTATTGGTGAGTTGTACAAGGAATAATTGCAAGCGTTTATGATAAACAAACTTCTGGAGGGCTTCCATTATCTTTCAACTATATATACCCTTTCCTAGATAAATTTATTGATGAGCTTTGCAAAGATTGTTTTATAGACATAAACATCAGGAGGGGTAGAAATGTCTAGAAAATATAAACTAGGGGGTCAGAAAGCCTAGAAAATAGAAATCTAGCTTATAGGTGGGGTGTCAGAATGTCTGGAAAATATAGCCTTAACAGGGAGTGGGATATGTAGGTATGTCTGGAAGATAGAAACTTCAGAGGAAGTGGGGAGTCAGAAAGTTTGGAAAATAGGAACTTCACAGGTGAGCTGGGATGTCAGAAAGTTTGGAAAATAGAATCTTCAAGGAAGGTGTAATGTCAGAAAGTTTGGAAAATATAATCTTCAGGGAAAGTAGGATGTCGGGAAGTCTGAAAAACAAAAACTTTGGGAGGAGGCGTTTTGTCTGAAAAATACAAATAACTCTCCTAAGTGAAGTCAGTGTTTTTAATTTTAAAAGCAGAAAATTCAGGGGGTGTTGTGATATTAGGACGTTTGTAAAATGAAAGCTTCATGGAGATGTGGGTTGTATGGAAAACATAAATTTCATGAACAAATTCTGGGATATTTCTAAGTTTGGGAAAAGTATTAAGGTATGAATGGATCAGAGATATAAGTAATTAGTAAGGTCATTGACAACTATAGAACTTAGAATATCAGAAGTGTTTAAACAAACTATCCCTCCTTTTTTAAGGGGTAAAGGTAACCTTAGTTATAAGTATTAACTTTCTTGCAAGCACTAATCACATTAAAGATGCTGTTGCCCTGTATTCACAAACTCGTGTTGGGAACACTTAGGGCTTGAAACTAAATAAGAAGTCCTTCAAATTAGTTGTCAGTGAACACAGCTAAACCCTATTTTTTTAGTAGGCTTAGTAATAATACTGATTTTTTTGGTGACATTCTTTTCTCAGTTTTTAACAGGAAGATTCATAAAGTTTGAGTTTATTGGGTGTTTTGTGGATTCTGTCCAAACAAATGCCTCAAACTTTAGAGTTTTGTTGATTTGTGCAGGTGACCTCACAGACTGGTTGAAAGATTTGAGGATCTCGAGTAAATCCAATAAACCCCCACCAGATGACGCTGACTACCTCTGTCACCTGTGTTTTAGGAAAGGCCACTATATCGAGGATTGTCCTAATGTGAGTTTTATACCAAGCTTTTTTGGGCCTCTGCCATAGGGATATTTTAGACTATGTCTAACTTGGATTATCTCTGAAAGTGTGTAATCAAGCAATCATCTACCACAAAAGTGGTTAGAATTGAACCTTAACTTATACCTTATCTGCACCTTAAATAAACTTTTATAGTTATAGAATAAACAAAGTTATTGTAGGGTAGTCACCATTTTAACTGAAGAACATAACTCATGACCTATACAATTAAGTGTGTTCATCATAGCAGGCTCAACTCAGCTCCTGGCTTGCATCTGTTTTTGTGTGTGTGTGTGTGTGTGTGTGTGTGTGTGCATGTGCATGTGCATGTGCATGTGCGTGCACGAGGTACGGGATTAAAAGGGAAAAGAAAAGCTCTACGATATGCCAAAACTGTGTGCAGTGCATTCATATTTGAATGATTACTCAATTTTCTGCGATGACGATGGGGGAAAAACAATTATTTTTTTTGTTAAATCACTTCAGTATGTCCCTATTATGACAGAATGAAGATTTGTGCGCAGGACTTAACTATGAAGCCATTCTAAAATGGACAAAAACAGCCCTTTTAATCCAAATATTTAATATTTCAACAATATTTAGTATAAGGAACTTGTATTAACTTTCTATCTCCATTAATGTTTAATCAGAAACAATCCAAGTGCAATAGTGTTTATGTAAGTTTACAATTTCTAGCTGAATGTACCACAGAGTTGTTTGGAATGTGATGCACTCTCTTAAGTCTTAATGTATAGACAAGTAGATATAGTAAATTTTTGAACGGTCCTAAAAACCTCAAGAGTTAGTGATCAAGCTTACCAATCTAATGGTTTTCTTAATTGATTAGTTAATTAATTAATTAACATAATGATATTTCTTCTCAATAATATGTGAGTTAAATAAGTAACTTATAACATAGATCTAC
This sequence comes from Timema douglasi, assembly GCA_901482245.1. Taxonomy (NCBI): domain Eukaryota; kingdom Metazoa; phylum Arthropoda; class Insecta; order Phasmatodea; family Timematidae; genus Timema; species Timema douglasi. The sequence continues at coordinate 178,794 of CABEEJ010000988.1, read as the reverse complement.
TCCATCCATTAGGTGAACCTAAACTGTCGCCTAGGGCGTAATAGCCCTTGGGTGCATTACAACCAAATTTAATTTTTAAAAGGTTTTAAAAAATAATTATTTAAATTAAATAAGCTAATAATTATTTCTAAATAAAATAACATATATTATGTAATTTTATCCAAAATGATGGAAGGATATATTCTTTTAAAGTAATTAACAACATAATCACTTTTATGGTTTTATGATATTCAGGGCCTTCCTTGTCAGCACATCACTTTGATATTTAATTAAAAGACTTACAAAAATAATATATATATATATATATATATATATATATAAATGTTATATAATAATATAAGTATTTTTGGCTCTCTTTCATTATTTCTCTTTTTGTCCGGTATTTTGGCACCCTATTTTCATTATTTTTCCATTTTGTCAAGTATTTTGGCACCCTATTTTTATTATTTTGCAGATTGCAGTTTATTTGTACTGTACAGATTACAACTGGAGCACACATTTTAACTCTTGCTTGGGGCACATGAAGCCCTTGAGCTGTACCTATACTTAAGTCTGATTTACTCATAAAAATTTGAGAGAATTCTAAAAAAATATGGAAACACAAAATGCCTCAGTTCATTAGCCCTAGGTAATGACACAAAAGACGGTAGTATCTCAAGCAGATAAAATCTGGCAAAAGCACGCTGCTCTATAAGACCAATTTAGAGTGGAATGACCTTAAGTATAATATTTTATAGTAATTTTGAAGGTTATACTGAATTTAATCAATTATTAGTTATTTGTGTGGCTTTTGTATATTGATATAAGTAGGTACTTCCTACTGTATATATTTGTCTCGTTTTTTCATTTTGAAAATTTGGTACTCCTACCTATATCCCAACTATAATGCGGCGGAAAATGTTTTGAATAATAATAATAATAATAATAATAATAATAATAATAATAATAATAATAATAATAATAATAAATAAAAGTTATTTTTTTTTAAAAATACTTACAATTCACGCAATTATTTTGAAAAATGTCTAAAAAATGTATTCACTTTTGAAATGATATTCTTAACAGATTATAATGGTATTTAATGTTATCTTTTGTTTCCTACAAGAAGTTATTTCTTTGAAATTATTTTTACTAAAAATGAATCAAAAGGCATAAGTATTTAATGTAGCCGATAATGTGTTTATTAAATAACTAAAAGAAAATTAAAAGATTAAACATATTGCATAGGCCTACATACAAAACATTATATTTCCCAGAGTTTCAAATAAACCACACACACTTTAATCATTTTGGCAAAGAATGTCATAGTCTAACAATATTTATAGGTTTTATTGACTACCATACCAATTTCTATATTAGGCCACACTATGGAAATAACTCCTTTGGCAGGAAGAGAACCAGGACATGCAGCCGTTGAAAGTGGAGGGTTGGATCTGCAAGATGCACAAGACACACCCTCGTGCTCAGTAGTTCAAATATTAACTTTAACTGATGAGCTGAGTGGGCCAATTGTAATCAAGGCTAGTGATTTCAACACCACACTAATTTGAAGAATAAGGACAACAGCATTTTAATTTAATCAGACCTTGCACTGTGACCAAAAATGAACCCTAAGACTCTTGATTTTATAGTGATAACTGACCCAGTGAATATATCGACAAGAATATGATATGGTCCATATATAAAAGGTAGATATAGTGTTGTTCAAGCAAGAATTCTCACCATCAATTCCAGGTCAAGTTTCTTATCATGTGGAAGTAATAATTTGAATTTAATTGTTGGCGATGCAGCAAAATTGTGCAATGAATCTATTCCACTGTTTGGAATAGTTTAACGAAATGTCATATTTTCAACATCACCACAATGCTGGAAAGTCTTAAAAGACCATGTACAAAGTTTATTACTTAACCTCTTATTCCTACTCGTTGGGAGAGCCGAATCGAAAATCTCAAGCCATTCAAATATGATCTGAAGAATATACTATTGGCTTTAACCCCTCTTTCTGAAGATAAAATGATCAAACTTGTTTTTCACCATGAAGCTAGTACACTTTTTGACCAGCTTGCGATTTTCAAATTTATTGTATCGATAATTAATTGTTTGGTATGATAATATACTCTTTATCACATAAATACCATCAGTAAAACAATTCAATGATCTTCTGCAGATCTTACAGTAGTGAGTAGTTTTCTAGGGCTACATCAGAAGTACTTGGAATCATAATGAGAAAACAGTTTCGAAGGTGCTCTGATATCCACTAGAGAAATGGCAGAAGATTTAAGTTTAGAAAAGTGTTTAATTCATGGAACAGAAAGCGATATTAATGGTAAAGATATGTATGATGGGTTGTTATATTTGAAGCACTTGTTAGGTCCAGACAGTGTTCAGACACCCATTCATGTAATGATTTTTATGATTCAAAACAATTTAAGTGACATTTTTTGAACTAATAGATAGCAATGCAAATTTTATTAACAATCCCAGTTTCTGTGGCCACTGCTGAAAGTGGCTTTTACAAGTTAAAGCTTATCAAAACATAGTTAAGGGCAACTATGATGAATGAATGAATGAAAGACCCAAGTTCACTACTATTGATTCATCCTAAGCTGAAACCTGATGTAAACAAAGCCACCTGGAAGTATATGCTCTGATTTGCTACTGAAAGGACTTTCACTAGATATCCTTTCACTAAACAGTCCCTTATATATTTTGTATTAAACTTCTTTTAAAATAACATTAAAAAATTACTAAACAAAAATCATCACTTCATTTGATTTAGAAATTATACTTTTAATCTTTGCCAGTGATATTCGAATACCAACAAACTCCAACTCAGCGTTTAGGAACACCATGGTACAGTCCTTAATCACATGCTAACAGCAACGGTCATTCGACAGTTCATGACAGTTCATCTCGGCAGTGTTAAAGTGACGGTTGTGAGTGTTGAGTACTTTTCGTGAATTTATGGTTTTTGCTGAGTGTGGCCCGAGTTTTGCCAAACATAAAACAGGAAATTTAAAAGAATTAAAAAATACAAAAAATTGTAGTGACTTACTATGCCATGGTACTGACTATACATGGTCACGCATGTTTAAAATATTGAATTAGTATTCCACCAATCATGTAGGTCCTTTGCGTAGTGATATGGAAATGTTTGTTTACTTCAGGTCTCAGGTTAGGATGAATCAATAATAGTAATTTTATTAATGACAACAGTTTCTGTAGCCACTGCTGAAAGTAGCTTTTCAAAATTAAAGCTTATCAAAACATAGGTAATGTCAACTAAGATGAATGCAATACTAAGTTCACTAGCAATTTTATATGTAGAGAATAAAGTTTTAAAATTAAAAGACATGTCAGATCTGATAGAATTTGCACACATGAAAGCTCAAAAAGTGATGTTCTAATTAATTAGTTTACCATTAGAGTTAACAATTTATTGTAATTTTAATATTTGCAATAATCTTCAATAAAATTCCTATTGGTAATCCGATTTTATATATTTATCCACTAAAAGGATAAGGGATTTTCCTCTTAAAAACCCACATCACAAAATTCCTGAAAACGAGTTTTTAATTGCTGTAGCTTTTCCACAATGTTGTCTGATTTTTGAAAAATTGAAAGATTGCGGCATTCAAGTCATAATGGAAACCTTTGAGGGTCATCAATTGACCAAATAATTGTTGTAGAAAGTAACAAGCACGCAAAGCATGCAAGAAGATCTAGTTATAATGAAGGGGATAAAAAGGAGGAGAGTGTTTAGGTACACTCGTTTTTATTTTTGCAAAAGGACGTCGAATACTCTTAAAGCCGGTGAAAATTAACAAAATTCCAACATTGTGCTTTTTGAACTTGAGATCTTATGACAATAAGAACTTAATCGTAAGCCACAAACATAATTTGTTTTACCTAAAACATTAAACACAAGTTGGTGTGACTATCTTATGATGAAGCCTTGTTTTCGAAAGGCGTAACACTATAGCGGTCCGTATATAATTTATTTCATTTTTGTGAGTTTCACTATCACAATTCAAAATTATAGTAATATCTAGTACAAAGAACTTGTAGAGTGAAAACATCTATTATTTTATTCCATTTAATAATTTAAACAATATTGTATTCGAGATGCATTTCAGATGTTCTCTTAACTGGCAAATAGTTAGTTGGTAGGGGTTTTAATAATTTTTTTTTCTCTGAGTTTTCCAATCGTTTACTCTAACATGCAAAAAACGCTGGTCCCTAAAAGTCCATTTTTTTAAAAAACATTTTGGTCCTTAAGTTCCTTTTTTAATGAAGTTTAAGCTCTAAAAGCCCTGTGATTGGACACAAATGGGCACATTATGTAGATGAGTGCACATGAGCAAATACAAATGTAGATGATTGCATATGAATGGACCAAGTGTGTTAACTGTTGTTTTTGCTAGCTGCAAGATTATATGAGGGAAGAGCACAATAAAAGTTTCTCTAGGTCAGTTTTGTTTTACTCTTGAAATGGCTCTGTTCCCAGCGTGGGTGAATCTTGGCACCAGCATGACCACTTTAATCTTAGACTCATAAACACACCTACACCACTTGTTGGGACTCTGCACCACACCAACTCAACACCTCAACACAAAATAAAATAAAACTAGACTTATTATAAAGTTATTTTTATTGCACCCTGTGTTACTACTCGTCAGGGTAATCCATCTCTAATTATACTAATAGGGTGAAGACGAGAAAGGTAGAATATTTAGTTAGGCCAATGTGGTTGGGTGGTCTCATGTTATACAGCAATACCTCATTCTTTCTATGGGCTAGGGACCAGATCACTGATGAAAGTCAAAAATCGACAAAAGTTGAAGTATAGTTTTTATTTGGCTTGCAAATGCATAAGGGCCGCCAAAAAATGTATGTAACTAGTATATAACACTTTCGAATGTGTGCAACACCTACACATGTTATGAACACTGCAATTACATTGTCATCCCAAAAATAACTATGAAAGGTTTAAAGTGTAGTCACAAAAATATAGTTTATGTACAGTCGTGGCTTATTGTATGGCTACCATTACCAAATTATGAGCCAAATTATTATTATTATTACTACCCGTTCGGGTTATACGCACTTACGCTAATGTGTAATGGTAGGGTGATTGTGAGATGAAATGAAGGACCTACAGTTTAACGTGGAATCCGAACCATGGTGGAGGCCTGGCATTCCTTACATTCACAAGATGTCTTGTCAGAGGTGAAGGAAGGGTTTGGTATTCAGATAAATCTATGCCGGGACCGAGGATTGAACCCCGGCCGCCAGCATAGAAGTCTGACACCTTACCCCTAGACCGCCAGGTCACCTATGAGCCAAAAGAGATATCAAGTATTTAAATGTGTGCTACCATAAATTTGTATTAGTTACTTACGTAAATAACTTTTGAATTAATGAAGTTTATTATAAATAAACCTGAAAAAATATAAGCCTAACATTTTTATAATAAATCTAAAAATGAATTAAATATGACCTTAGAGCTGAGTAAATACCGCATTTCTAAATGATTGATGCAATCACACACAACTGCAAGGAATCTATATTTTACTGGAACAGGTAATTTCTTTTATGTCAGATCTAAAACTACATTTAAATTATATTTGATAGTTATATTTAGTATACACAAGCTGCCTAGAGCTTGATTGATCTCCCTGAGCACATGCAGTCATTCTTATAACAACATTTGCTCTACTCCTTGCAGGCTGTCCCCAGGAGTTGTGGGTTGACGCCATATCAGGGCAAGAAGAGGTGTTTTGGGGAGTATAAATGTCCCAAATGCATGAGGAAATGGATGTCCGGTAATAGCTGGGCAAACAGTGGCCAAGAGTGCATAAAGTGCCATATCAACGTTTACCCCCACAAACAGGTGCGTGGACTTTTGTCGGATTTCTGTGGTTTTGTTAGTTTGTAAGTTGTGCGATGATATTACTTTATTTTAAGATTAGAAAATGTATTGTTTCAGATCGGTATGATTTTAGGTTTAGAAAGTATAAATTTAATCTTTCTGTTTCAATGTGATAGTCACTATGTTTAAAAAGTATGTCTTAACATTTTGTCTAAGTCTATACTTTTTTTTTATCATCGTGTCTTACTACCTGTTAAGGTTATATGCTTATAGGATAATTACTTTAATGAGGAAGAGATGAGGAAGGAAGCATTTTATAGGTAATCTACCCACATTTGCATAGAAGGAATGTGGTAAACCTTTTTGAGAAAGCCACCCTCACAGACCTGACCAGTATTATAACCCCCATCTCCACGTCATCAGCAAGCTAATTTAACACAAGAGTGATACTTTAGTCTGCTATAAATTTTAATAAAAGGAATTGACATTATTTCAAGAGTTTAATGATTATAAAACTAAAATTATGTTATAGATTTATAAAATGTATGTAGAAATAATTATATGTTTTAAAATAGCTAGTTTTATATTCAAAGGTTTGATGCAACTGAAAAGATAAAAATCAAAGTTAAATAATTAGACTAAGCAATTGCAAAAGTCCCTTATTTTTTTGACTATAAAGCAAAGGAAGCATCTCATAAATAAAACCCTTGGCATGAAGCTCATCATTGTAAAGGTTTGATATATTTGCCATTGTGGATCTCTTGGTAGACACTAGAATGAGAGGATGAAACACATTTTAAAAAGTAAAACAGAACAATGAAGAATTTATTGTTAAATAAAGAAGATAATTCTGACGAGTAGGCCTACTTATGGTACTATTACATGATTCATGATAAGGTGAAATTAAAAATAACTTTAGTTAAAATAAATTATTCACCTAGAAGAAAATAAAGGGTTTAAATGTATAATTAATGTTTCCAACAACCATAGAAAGAAAAATGGTAAGCTACAACCATGGCCTTAATCCATAATATAACAAATATTTACTTGTAACAATAGTCATCTTTTGATAAAATTAGGGGAGTAACATTGAAATATCTTTACCAACCAATACCTAACTATTTTTTTTCTTCTTAGAAAACATGCCTTAAACAACAAATATAAAAATAAGTAGTACAGAGTTTTGAACAGACATTTTCGCTCCATTGTTTAAATAAAAATGGAGATATTTTCTCAAAACTCATAATATAAGTGAAACAAAATAATATACACCAGCAAACCTGAGCACTGATTGCGCTTACGTACATTATTTTTGACTCCGGCTTTAAATTTGATTTTTTAAGACTTAAAGTCCTCATTAGTATATTTGGACCAATAAAAAATACCGATATTGGGTCCACAAGGGTCATATTAAACTGTATTAAAATTTTGAGATAGATCATTCATTGCTGTACAAACATTTCCTCTAAGAGGTTAAAGGAAAAGGAACATCAACTTTTTTACTTACATACTTTATGTCATTAGAGAATTATTACGTTTAAACTTTAGTAGTATCTTTTTACAACTAAAGCTCATATAATTGTAGAAAGATATTGGCCAATATCTCAGAAACTATTGGTTTTATAAAAATATATTTCAAATACAAGTTTTTTATTTTTAATAGTACTACAATCTTGCAATAATAAGTTATTTAGTATCTCAATAATTAGTTGCGGGCATATGAAAATTTCCGGGCATATGGAAATTTCCGCTTCTGTAAATTACCCTAAAAGTCATTTTCATGGGAAATCCAAAATAGCCATTTTGTTTATAATCTTAATTAACGATACAAATTTTGATCAAAATAGTTAGAGCCAATTTTGAGAGAATCTTTTTTTCTTTTCGCCCTTTACTCTTAATTTTAGGGTTAAGACAGACACACAGACAGATGGCATTGCAAAGAACACTTTTTTTAGGGTTGGGGTTAGGGGTCATGAAACTTCGACATCCATCAGCATCTCAGGTTAGACTTTTTTGACTGCTGCAATACTTTACATTTAAGTGTTCGAAAGGTTACAAATATATATATATATATATATATATAATTTTTTTTGCAGATAGCTTGAAAACTATTGGTTTTATAAAAAAATATTTTTACCATAAATAGACCTACATATTTGCAATGATTAATAATTTCATATCTTAAAGAGTTACAGAGATACGCACAGTTGCCTTGCACTATATTTCCTTGCAAACAAAAACTGTGTATATGTGAAAATACAGATAACAAAAGCACATATTACAGAATCTGCCTGTAATCCCCACTTTTTTCACTAGAACACATCACTATACTTGGAACCAAAACCCAATTTATAAAACTGTAGATAATTAATTGTTAATGAATAAATAATCAATAGTCCAAAGTTGAATCAAGCTGTGTTCACGATCAGCACAGTTTAAGCTGTTGTTTGTTATCCAGAGGATACTGTCTATTTAAAGAGTATATGTCTGACAATGTTCTTTTGGGCTTATATTGTTTCATGTTTATAAAGTAAACACTAGACTGTGTTGTTTACAGCGCTCGTTGGAAAAGCCGGATGGCCTGGATGTGTCTGACCAGTCCAAGGTCCATCCCCAACACCTATGTGAGAAGTGTAAGAGATTGGGCCACTACTGCCGTAGGGTAAGAACCCCCAACTCTGGGTCTTCGTCCACTGCTCACTCAGACTGTGTGTCCATACCCGCTGCCCAATCTGACACTGAGCAGGACACACTTGATAACCTCCTCATACTTGTGTCTTTGCTCAACTACAACAAATCCTACTAATCAATTAATAAGAGGAAGATTAACAACCAGAGCTGTTTTTGTTTAAACCCCAGTCACGAATGTCGTTATATGGAGGACCAGGGACCGACATCCTCTTCAATAATCTATTCAAATTGAACTCTCTTAGCAAAAGAAATAGTGTTTTATCCAGAAAAATTAAAATACTTGGCTGGGGTAATACATACATATCATTAAGTTGATTGAATGTATGAAAATGCGGTAGCCTTAACTTCACCATTAAAGTCTATTATTATCATTATTACTACTTATATAGTTAATTTCGTTTATATATAATTTGTGTTTTTATATAGTTAATTTCGTTTATATATACTTTTTGTTGTTCAGTTGGTACAAGATTTATTTTTTTAACTCGAAGTAAGAATGGATCTGTTCTGTCCCCCACATCCTCATCCCCCCAATAATTTAAGAGCTAGTGACACCCATGACTTAGTGTAATATCTTAAAGAAAAATAGTAGTCATCTACTATGACCAATGTTGCATTGACACTTAACCATCCTTTAACATTAGACCTATAAAATTGTCACATACTAATGTTACATTGAGTTTTTAACCAAATGAGCTTTGTAAATATCCTTCCATATTGAAGTTAGACTTTTAATTGAGTATTGATCTTAAAGTGAATGTTTTCTTGTGTGTTGCATCCATGCAGTTTTATATTTTTTTATGTAACCACATGTTTATTCTCATTCCAGTAATATAATAATGTATGTTTACATTTCAGTACTAAAACATCACATTACATACCTTTAAGGTGCGGCAGAAAGGAGCGCGAGTAATTTTACAGTTTTTATAGCATTACATTTTTATGGCCAAAATAGATAGAATATTTCTCCAGTAGCAACATAGAGTTTAGTTTTTTGCACATGATAATATCATCTTGAATATCTGTCAAGGGTGTCCTGGAATTTTGTCAAAACTTTTTCTCTTTATTTAAAAAAGTTTTGACCAAATTTCAGGACACCGATGACAGATATTCAAGATCTGTTGATATTAGCATGTGCAGAAAACTAAGCTCTATGTTGATATTGGGAGAAATATTTTATCTATTTTTGCCAAAAAATGTATATTCTATAAAAACTGTGAAAATACTCGTGCTCCATTATGCCTCACCTTAACAGTCATACTTATATTTTATTGTATTAGTGAATGAGGTTTTTTTTATGCCCCTACTTTTATTTTATGGGTTGAAATTATGAAATTTATAGATTCTGTTTAGCTTTGGCCCAATACTGGGTAAAAAGCCTTTTTTTAATTGGTAAAAGAACACGGTTGATTTATGTGTAAGCATAGGGAAACTTACTGAAATATTTGTGTCAAGTAATGTTCTTCAGTTTTCATTCCTTTAAACTTAATTAAAAAATACACCCTGATAGCAAGAAAATAACACAGTTTTGTTTGATTACTAAAATTAATCAAGGGACCAAATAATCTTTTAATCCCTTACTAAAATATCCCTTCCCCACCCCAATTGAGATAACCTGTTTTAAATGAAATATGCAAAGTTAGCTGAAATGCGCAAAGCTACAGTAAGAATATATGTGTAAAGCTGTTTTAGAAATAAGTAACAATTTTTTTTCCAGTAAATAATGATAACACTTTACTTTATTATTAGTGTTATTTTGCCGCTATTGATAATATCTCGAAAGTGACAGCTGCAGATCACATGACTTGACACATGAATACTTTATAGAGTTTCAGAGTTTCGACAATTTAAGGTGGATGGGACTGAGACTACCTTAGATTACCGAAAACTCGGACTATTCAAAGTAACATAAGCTAAAACTAGCAGAGAAGGCTAGTTATAATTTAAGGAGCACTATAAATAAATAGTACGGTGCACCGCTCAGACTTTATTTTACTTTTATATTAAAATAAAGACATTTACTAAAAACGCGTAATATTTGTGAAATGAGATAATTTATATTGTTGAAAAAACACTCCACCAAAGAGCATAAATGTTACAAGAAAGAAAAAGAGTAACTAATCTTTATTTTATTTTAGCTTAATGTTTCCAACATTATGATTAAATATATTTTATGCCACTAAAATTATTTAAATAAGAATTTAAAGCCCAAAGATAAAAACAAGCATAGGAAAATTTATACCCCAACCCCAAAATCAAAACTGCTTGCCCAGCTCTCATGTCTACCACCACTGTAATATATAGCTACTAAATACTAACATGCACATTTATGGTAGAACAATTGTATAGTTGGATTCTTGCAGGAAAACAGATTTAGAAAATACTAACTAAAAATACTAATTTTATCAAAGTCTGTCTAAAAGTAAATAAACAGACCTCCATTCGCAACGGATCACCCACACAATGCAAGCACCTTTGTGTTCACTCTGAAAACTGAGAGATCGGAACAAGCCTTCACGCGAGTATTACATTACATGTTAAACCCCTCTTTAGCTGGCTATAGTGTAATATGAGGTGCATAATTTGTTCATAGTCTGTTGTTCTAACTGTTGCATAAACTAGAAGCAGTTATATGATGATATACTTCCTTATTTTAAATAATAAGTTTACATTTGAATGTATGACATTTGCACGCATGGCATTTATAATTTAAAAGTGTTCTTTTAGTTAAAAATGTTTAAATTTTATGTTTAAATATTTATTGAGTTGATATTTTCTGTCTTGTGTATTTTTAGCTTTCGTCTATGGCAGATCAGCATTAAAAGCAAAACGAAAATCCACAACTTTGAACCTTCTAGTGTTAAAACTTGTACCTTTGAATATAAAATGTTTATTGAAAGGAAATATGTAATGTGTTGTGGGGTTATTGAAAGGAAATATGTGTTATGAAATAAAACTACTACTAGTGACACAACGAGACCACTACCTCCTAGGAGCCAATCTAAGTAAAGTTTTAAAGTGTATTGGTTCAGAGCTATGGACAATTTATCTGATTATTGCATGCTTTGATAAAATATGGTATTCAGTACATTTTAAACATATTTGAGTCTGCATTAGGATTATTTTTCAGAATGTTTACTTCATTACACATGTGTTTTTTTTCTCAAAGAGAAAGTTTTGAAATCATAAAAAAAAAGTGGTCTTCAATTCTACATGTTTCTGTACATGGGGTTAAAGCCTAAGCCATTAATTGTATTTCGTTCAAACACTTAGATAAATTATGGTCATACGTTCAAAAGGCAAAATCGTGATTTTAATTCTAGTTATAAAATTTAAAAGAGTTTATCAGTTACTAATTTTTGAAAATACCTATAAATAATTTTATTTAAAATGGGTTTATGGAGAAAGTTTTACTTTTTTAATCGTTTTATTATTAATACTTTAAGGAAAATACTTTGCAAACTAAGACACTATGAAACATATGAATTATTGTGTTGTATTTATTACTATGTAATTTAATGTACTAATATCTGTGTGTGTACCTCACAGGTAAAGTCTAAAAAATGTTAAAGCAATAATAGTAGTAAATACACTTTTATGTGGTATTCATTATTATCATATATGTTTTAAATTATTTTCACGGCAGTAATATTGTTGTGGTGACAACAAGAAATATTAATCAAAGAGTTTTATTTATAAGATCCCTGTGGAGGTTGTAAGAGATTAATTTAAAAAGCCACTATGCTGTGTACAATAAACTTAACAGATAGCAATACACATTTATTAAATTTTTCCTATACACACACATATGCAAACACACACACACACACACGACTATGCAAAGGTTTTATAAAGGCAGTCTTTGTAAAAAAAACAGCTTTATTTTCAAGTCAATATGGTAATAGTTAATAAGAATTTACTTTACCTCACAAGGTTTGTTACTAAAAATATATTAACATATTTTAGGCAATGTGTGGGATTTGCAATTGGCTAAAGCTTCATCAATTTTTTTTTCTAATTTGGTTTGATTCGAGTTATCAAATAATATAAAATTCGTATCAATATTGGTTTTATTGAATCTTTGCAGACCCCTAAGGGGCCATCCATAAATTACGTCACACGTTAAGGGGGTGGAGGGGGCCAACAAAATGTGACATTGTGTGACAAGGGACGAGGGGTCAACAGCTTTGTGACGTCACATGTTAAAATCACACAAACAATCACATTTAAGGCAACAAGAGGTTTTACCTATCGCAAAAATTTGTCCTCAAAGAATTGCTGCTCGACCAGAGAAATTCTTTAATGAATGATGACGATGCTATATGGTTGGAAGAAAAAGATGTTGACACAACGGATATTCCTGACTAATATCCAAAACTAAAACGAAGTGCCTGATATGCCAGTGATAAACAATATCAAGGAGTGGGTCCAAAGTCCGTGGACACAAGATGATTAAGTTTTGTATCTTTTATTAACAATATTAATTGTTTATCATTCTTTAATTGTTCTTTTGTTTTGTCCATTATCTAAAATATTTGACTTTATATTAATTTTATTAAAGATTATTTTTAATTTAAATATTTTTTTTTTGGAAGAACAGCTGTTTTAATTTAATTACTTCTAAATATCAAATTGAAAAATATGTGACATTACACCGGGAAGGGGGTTTCACAAGTGTGACCACCTTCGACAATGACAGGGGGGGGGGGAGGAGTCGAAAAACCATAAAATTTGTGTGACCTAATTTAGGGATAGGATAGCCCCTAGGTGAGTGAGTTAAAAAAAAAATCTTTTATCCAGTGTATGGTTTTAAAAATGTTAACTATTAATTTTATATTGTGTGCCTTATAAAAACATTTAAATATAATATATATCCAACATATTATGTTAAACCAATTTGAAAAACAGATTAAGGGCGATGTCAAAATGATTTTGAATGTTTTGAAAAATATGTATTTTTGAATGTTGTGTGTAAAATAACTACACAGAGTATTCTATTTGGAAGAAAGTATAGGAAAGGTGGATGGAAACATATAAAAGGGACGATGTTCCTTTTATATGTTTTTCTCAACCTTTCCTATACTTTCTTCCAAATAGAATACAATTACCTTATAAAGTGAAAAGAGTTATTCCTTATAGAGAGATTTATATACACACAAAGTATTTTATACAAATAAGCGAAAGCAAAATAAAAGTATTGATCATATTTCAGTGTTATCATTTATTTGAGGGTATTTATTGTGATTTAGATTTTAAAAAGAATGAGTAAGGATGGTCAAAGATGAGAAATTAAAAATCTATATTTTATAATAAATTGACTTTATTATTTATAATTTTTATAAATAAAATAACACATTTTAACCCATTAAAACATCCATTGCATGTAGATTTCATTTGCCACTGGAGTGGTGACAGCTGACAGAAGTTACAAAATATACTCTCATGTATCCATTTGCCAAACCATGTGATCTGCAAGACCATATTATATTAATTTATCATCCAGCCCCATAGTGTAGTGGTCAGTTGGCTATGAGCCCTAGGAGTCCCAGGTTTGATTCCCGGCTGGTACCTTGGGTATTTTTCTCTTAAAGGGATTTATCCCAATAGTCACCAGGGGTTAGTGATTAGGATTAAGTCAGGTTTGACACCCACTGGCCTATTCCTTCATATTCACGATCACATCTCATTGTGGGTATGTGTAGCAGCCCCCATAAGTATAACCTGGTCAGCGCTCTGTGCCACCAGAGCGGCGAATAGTCTACATAGAGCACCAAACAATTTGTTCCTAACCAGCTTTACATCTTGATAGCTGTCAGTTACCACCACTCCTATAATGAATGGACTTATTTACATTAAGATGTCTAAAATTAATTCTACTTTTACTATTTACATATAACAAAGACATCATCTTTAAAATTCACTAGTCACTTTGGTAACAAATACAGTAGGTACTAACAATATTATGTATTTAATACCATTATTAGGTATAGGATCTCTAATCCTCGAATTCTTAAATATCTTTGAGATTCGAGAAAATTTTGGATTATATACTCGGATTCTTTTTAAAAAAAAGTTTCTTTTTTATCTTCAATTTTTCAAGTTAAAATTGTTTTGGAGCTCTAATATTCCTTATAGTGGTTCAGAACCAATCATAATTAGGGGATGGATTCAACCAGGCTCCAGCCCAGTGATTTAACACTTAAATGAATGTATGAATGTTATAATGCATGAATTATAAGTAATGTTAAAATTTAGTTGTATTTTTTATCATTTTATTATATTTATATTTCCTCTTTTGTTGACAATTTATTCCAAAATTTGGCATGGGTTCATAAATATTAAAAATAATGGATTTTACCCATGACTTGGATGATCCCTCCTGATGTCGGAACTATTTTTAAGTGTGTATCAACATGGGGTGAGAGTTTTTTTTTTTTAACACTTAGTACTGGTAAAGTGAAGCTCTTGCACCAACTGCTTATGCACAATATTTTAAACACACTGTTTACAGGTAATCATTGTCCCATATTTGATGCTCAATATTTTGAATCAATCTCAACTTAATAATTTGAATATTATTTAAAATACTTTTGCTTTTACATACCCAGACGAATCGATATATTCCCCAATTATATTAAAAAAAAACAAAAAAAAAACATAAGACATTTAATGAGCTCAGTTGAAGGGGATATGAAATTTATTTTTTAACAGCATTTGAATAGTCAGTTTTTTTATGGAAATGGAATGAAACTTAAGCCATGAAGTTTGTTGAGCAGACAACAGGTTGATCTCAAACTGGTACAACACCAGCCAATAGTGCCTCTACCTAGTTAAGAGTCTGGGATTTGATTACCGGTATAGCCGAAAAATTTAACTGGAACTAAGGTTTTTCCTTTCACAATGATGAAGTAACAGATGGAAGACTGGATGCTGTCTTATAATTAAGTCGGTTTCCAACTACACTGGGATCCATTCTCAAAGCAAAAGCTGGTGTATTTTCTTTAAATTTGACAGCTCTTCCCATACTTTTCCATTAGATTGAAATGTCACTAATAGCCATTAATAAAAACCACTTTACATGGAGCGACAAAGTTTTAATGTCTACAAAAGATAACCAGTCTCTCATTTATTGGAGAAATAAAATCAATTTTTTTTAGTATTGATATCCAGATTATGTTAAACGCTTTTGTCGATCAGCTCTAGCAGAAAAACCAACAAATTAATGTATGTGTGAATGTATAAATGCACATCACACACAGACGCATGCAACCACCACCGTGCACACTCTCAGTGTTTTGGCACTTTTAAACTTCATTCGGTGGTGACCTGGTGGTCTAAAGGTAAAGTGTCGGACTTCTATGCTGGGGGTCTGGGGTTCAATCCTCGGTCCCGGGACAAATTTATCTGATTACCAAACCCTTCCTTCACCTCTGACAAGACATCTTGTGAATGTGGGGAATGCCAGGCCTCCCCCCTGGTTCGGATTCCAAGTTAAACTGTAGGTTCTTCATTTCATCTCACAATCACTCTACCGTTACAGATTAGCGTGTGTATAACCTGAATGGGTAGTAAGTCGCGGTGCTAATAATAATAATAATGATGGTAAATTTCATTCGAGAAATGAAAAACCCAATAGAACAGCCAGGACAACACTTAATGTAAAGGTTCACCCACAACTTGGTAACTCTCCCAGTTTCTCTTTGAGCGACTTTCTTATTTAAAACATATAACAGGTGCAGAAACTTTGGCAATGATTGGAAGGGATATTAAACTAATATTTCTATTTACGATAACCTTTTACTTACAACTATTTGAGAATAAATACTAGCCATAGTGGCCACACGGTCTAATGTGCTAGTCTCATGTTAGGCTAGACTGCTGGGGATGGGGATATCGGTTTGATCCCGCTCAGATACATTGTGGGTGGATTTTGCAAAATAAGAAAAGATGACTTTTTTTATTCGAAAATGCTCTTGTTGATAGCAAGTAAATAATTTTAATTCGGTTCTTTATATAGATATTAATACAGGTATGATTTTTTCAGTAAATTACGGAGTTTAAGAGACACAATCATGTTAGGCCTTCTCTCTTTTTTTAACTCAAAAGGGAACGGGATTTTTTTCTCATGATATTTGAATTTTCTTAAATAAATTAAACAATAGGGTGAAGGAAGGGTTTGGCAATCGGATAAATCTCTGCCGGGACAAAGGATTGCACCTCGGACCCCTAGCACATAAGTATTGACACCTTACCCCTAATCCGCCAGGTCACCCTTCTTGTTTACAAGAGTAATGAGTTATTTTTACTGTACACTATCTAAATGATGTTAAAGAAGCTTGAAGAAAGAGTAGCTTTTGGCTCTGATGCCACACAGCCCAAAATTAACTATTCATGCTCATCAGGATAAACTGGATCATCTTGACCAAAACTATATTGCAGTTCCTTTAATAAATTATAATCAAAGATTAAAAAGAAAAGAAAAAAAGACTGCTATGGATACCATGATTAAGGTTAGTTCAATTTATGTTTTAATTTATTTTATATTGATTTGATTTAATAACTTTTTATTTTTGTTGTACCTCTGAATGTAAAAAGGTTAAGAATATAAATAAGTTTATTGTCATATGAGATCAATATTTGTGATTTCCTAATTATTTTATTAATATTATTTCTTTGTCACCTCGATTCACCTGTCTGATGTGACTCTCATAATGTGTCATAATTACGCTAATGTGTTAAGGATGAGGTAGGGTGTAATTTAGAGAAAGTGTACCCACCTTTGTGTGGAAATTGAGTTAAAAACTATTTAGAATAAACCACCATCGGTATACTAAACTGGGATTCAACCCCCAATCTCCCCATCATCGTCAGGCCAAAAACTTTAGAGCATTCGATTACCAAATATGTGAATTTGCCTAAATACTAATTACACTAATGGGTTAGGGATGAGGTAGGTATAATTTATAGGAAGTGTACCTGCACTTATGTGGAGAGAGAGTGGGGAAATCATTTAGGAGAAACCACCCTCCCTGCACCCAAGCGAGATTGAACCCCAATATTTAATCCTCGGCATTTTAGCTTGAAATGAGACAGCAGCGCGTTAGACCATGCGGCCACCGAGGCTGGTATGTGAATTATTCAAAGTTGGAACAGTTGTTTTATGATATTGGGGTTTTGAATATACACTTAGCTGCTTCATATCGTGCCAATGTTAAAACTTTTTTTTCCTTCTACGTCTTAACTACTTGACGGAGCTATGCGCAAATTTATATCTTGGGGTGGATATATAAAAGGTAGGATTTTTGAGAAAGTGTACCTGTATTTGCATGGCAAAAATGTGGAAAATAATTTGAACTCGAGTAAGAGAATCGTATGCACACATAACAGGAACTCTCGCCCTGACCTCTTAGTCACCATAAAACTAGGAAAGACAAAACTAACGCCTTTTCCCCAAGTGCTCACCTGTGTGGGTAGTGTGGTATAAACTACACATATAATTAAAAAGTACTATAATATACAGTTAAATAAATAAATATCTATATTATAATTATATAAATAAAACAATATCAGTGGGCATACGGACTTAATGTCAGGTTCATAATTATGTTTTTCCAGGGATAAGGAATCTTAGCAGCAGGAACTGAGGACATATTTCCAAAAAGGTTTCTCCTTCACCCTTCACACAAATGCGAGTACATTTCTCATTAATCCTACCATCTTAATCATTACCCTACCGTGGATATAGCCCATATTGTTTGAACGGGTAATAATAAGCATAGTGTATATTGTCACGGCACAGATATATCTGATCACCAAACCTTTTCTTCACCTCTGACAAGACATCTTGTAAGTGTGGGAAGTGCCAGACCTCCACCGTGGTTTGGATTCCATGTTAAACTGTAGGTCCTTCATTTCATCTCACAATCACCCTACACATTAGCATAAGTGCGTATAACCCGAACGGGTAGTAAGACGTGGTGCTAATAATAATATTATTATTATTTTATTGTAATTTGTTTTATTCAGGGTTTCACTAATCATTCAAATTGCCATTATATATAATATTAATTATTCTAATGAAGTTAGGTATTTATAGGAAATGTACATGCATTTGCGTGAAGGCAAAGTTGCAAACAATTTCCTAAAACACTATTGTATTCTGTAGTTTTTTAAGCAACACGTTTTATTACCTGTTTGGGCTATACGCCTACTACACTAATGGGTAAGAATGAGGTAGGTGTAATTTAAGGAAGTGCACCTGACCGTGCGTGCAGACTGAGGCCACACACACACACACACACACACACATCAAAAGTTTGTTACCGTTTGTTTCGTTTTGCAATTCCACGAAATAATCCTTTGCAAGCCGTGTTGGCTGTTTTATTTCACAAATAATTTCTCATTGGTTGCTTTGAACAAAAAACTTCCCTTTATTTCCACTTCAGAGAGAAAAAATCCCAATGTAGAAAATAACTACTAACGTTCTGAAGTACTGTGACAGACTTGCTAACTAAAATACTGTTTTGAAATCAATTCCCGATGAATCTTAATGTTATTCTGACAAGTGGACACGTCATGTCATGTGGAATAGATATTATGTGGTAAAGGAAGGAAGAAAATAATGGGGAGAGGAAGAACCCAAACAATTACAATCATTACAAACACTGGATGGAAATGTTATATTATTCAGAATAATGTTTGTGGTTATGGCCTTTATAAAATGCAATTTTAATGGCTGCTGGTGCTCTTCGGAGGTGACAATATTGGCATAGTTGAAATGCTGGTGGAAGGGTTCAGAAGGTAAACACCAGACTGCGCTTGTGAAGCTGCCACTGTGTTGTCCGAAAGGAAAGACAGAGGAAAGAGATGTTGTTGCTGAAACACAAATTGGCAGGTAAGATGTGCAAGATAGAGCAATTTAAAGATAATATTGTGTATTATGATAGATTTTCAACATAATTACAAACCTTGATAATTAGATTTAGAAATGGGTGATTCGAATATTAAAAGATACTTTAAATTTTAGATTAGATTTTTTATTTTAAATTTTGCATTCGATTAAAAAAAAATTAATACTATGCAGCTTATTAGTGTCCGAGTTTAACATGATTATATGCCATGTCTAAGGGGCCAACGAAATGTGACATTGTGTGACAAGGGACAGGGGGGGTCAAAAGCTTTGTGACGTCAAATGTTAAAATCTAAAATGCGAAATTTATATGTAAACAAAAAACTTAAAAAATATTACTAACTCGATCTAGCTATCCTACTGTTCCACACATCAAATGTTTGTGCACGCTCGCTATCCTACCATTCCGCACGTCGGATGTTTGTGAGACCTTTGACCAGTGCCACCGCACTGCTGTTTTAATTTAATTACTTCTAAATATAAAATTGAAAAATATGTGATGTCACACCAGGTGGGAGGGGGTTTCACATGTGTGACCACCTGTGAGAAGGACAGGGGGGGGGGGGGTAGAGCTAAAAAACGATAAAATTGTGGGGGCTAAAAAAGTTAATCCAATTATTTTTTGGGGATGTTTATAAGAGCCTGAATTA
>CABEEJ010000988.1:102788-158656 GCA_901482245.1 Timema douglasi | reverse complement strand
GGGGGGGGGGAGAAGTCTAAAAACCATAAAATTTGTGATGCTGATACAGTTAATATCATTATTTTGTTGTTCAAAATCATATTTAAAAATAATAATAAAGATTTGGGTAAGTTAATATCTGGTAGTTATAACCTCTAGTAATTATTTTTAATAAGATTCAGATTCGATGATTGATATTAAATTTTTTGTGTGCACCACGTATTACTACCTGTTTAGGCTATCTGCAAATTCACACAAATGGGGTAAGCCAAGTGGGAAACTACACACTTCCAAGATGCGAGCCTAAATCTCCCATCAATGGAAATGGTATTGCAAGATTGACATGTTAGTCAATACAACTACCAGCATGGGTATTATTGCAGTTTGAGGACCAAAGTATGCACAAAAACAAGGACAAACCCCAAAACAAATACATTTTTGGGCTACAATGAACAAAGATGATACCATGTTATGAAGTTTGCTATCACACTATTTGGCATGTATTTTTTTAGATAAATCTTAGTGAACAGTCAACTGTTCTAGTTGAGATGTGAACCAGCCACACATACAGTAAAGTTGGTAGTACTCACTGCTCCAGGTGGGTCTTGACTGAAGTAGTGTGAGGGTATGATGACCCCCTGGGACTCCAAAGGAACAGGAACGGTGGTGGTGACGCTGGAGTACAAGCTGACTGGAGGATCTTGCAGATACAGAGGCGGATGGGGCAAGGAATGATTGGAGGCAGCTACCTCGTCAAGGTCAGGGCTTGTTTGAAGATACAGCCCTTCCACAGGAGAAGTGGTCATCTAAGAACCAACACAGTATCATCATCACTCAGGAAATCATCAACATTCATTTCCATTCTAAAGAGTTATGTTCATAGGGTATACATGTACTGCAAATATTTAAGTCCCAAGTAAATTCATTTTGAAAACAAATTATGCATATTTTATTATTATTATTATTATTATTATTATTAGCACCGCGTCTTACTACCCGTTCGGGTTATACGCACTTACGCTAATCTGTAATGGTAAGGTGATTGTGAGATGAAATGAAGGACCTACAGTTTAACGTGGAATCCGAACCACGGTGGAGGCCTGGCATTCCCCACATTCACAAGATGTCTTGTCAGAGGTGAAGGAAGGGTTTGGTAATCAGATAAATCTGTGCCGGGACCGGGGATTGAACCCCGGCCGCCAGCACAGAAGTCTGACACCTTACCCCTAGATCACCAGGTCACCTACTATGCATATTATAAGATGTGTTTTAATCATTTGGGGTATTTAACATTTACTTAGTGAATATATATATATAATAACTACCACCCTTAGTTATTTGGCCATCAATTCATCACTGTGAAAGAAAAAACCCTATTTTTCCCCAGTGATGAATTTGTTGGTTATGATGGGAATCGGACCTGGAGCTATTACTTCAGTTGAGAGATGCATTATTGACTGATCTAAGGTGTTGGACTTAACAAATTGTAGTATTAAAGGAAAATACCATTCTCTTCCACTATTTTATGTTTTTGGTGATGGGTGCTTCATTGTTTACTATTGTCATTTGTGAAATGTGCAGTTTGTGTGAGGAAGGTGGGGTGGTGTGTAAAAAGGGGGAGGGAGTGAGAAGCCAACAAAAAGAGTATTATGCAGATATCTTTGAATGTTATGGTTTGAAAAACTGGTGGTCTAATGGACAGAGATAAAAGAAGGCATAGAAAGTAATCTCTTTAAATGATAAATGTTAGCAAAGGTTAATGTCGAGTACACAAAATTAACCTGAGAAAAACATACAATCTACAAATACACTAAGTGGGCTAATTAACACAAAAAAAGGGTTGGCATGAGCACAAAACGGTTTGTTGACGAAAAAAGAACAACTGTTTAAGTGAAAGCTATGTGATTGGCTAACTCTTGATGCTCGCGCTACTGCAGCGCCTTTCGTGATTGCTGCAGTGGATGGATCGTGCATCTTAGTCAGTGTCTCCAACACTTCCCCTCGAGACAACAACTGAATACTCATCGGGTGCCTTAATCATTCCCATGAGATCGACACAGTGCCGATGCTTTGATTTCATCAAAGCCTTGGTTAATACATCGGCTGGCATCTCCTCTGATGCCACATGCCATGTGTCCCAGCACCAGTTGACACGACTCAACAGTCTCTCGTACAAAATAGTGATGAATATAATGTGTTTGGTGCGTGCATGGAAGACAGGATTGGTTGCCAGCCTCTTCGTCCCAACATTGTCATTGAGCAGTTTAAGTGGTCCAAATTCCTCCTTTCCAAGCTCGAGCAGGAAACACCGGAGGTGCACGGCTTCCTTGGCTGCTTCCCTCAGCGCCATGTATTTGGCCTGCGTGGTAGATAACACGACAGTCTGTTGCTTCCTCAAATCCCATGCAATCACTCCTCCATTCATGACAAAAACATATCCTGTAAAGGAACGTTGGTCGTCAAGTGATCTTCCCCAGTCAGCATCTACGTAGCCCATCAATGAGCTTTCCCCACGTTTGTATGAGATTCCCTGGTCAGCAGTGCCCTTAAGGTACCAAAGCACCTTCTTTGCTACTGCCCCAGTGAGTACCGTTGAAACAGTCGTTAAATTGACTTCACTTGCTGCATGAGCTATGCCCGGGCGTGTAGCCACTGATAAATACAACAAGCAGCCAACTAGTTCTCGGTATGGGGGGTCTCTCACCATCTGAAGTTGACCATGCCTCACCCTTTTCCAGCTTTGTACCGACGTCTAGTGGGGTTCAAACAGGCTTGCAATCTGACATATCAAAGCATTTAAGAATGTCTTTTATGTATGTCTTTTGACTTACAAATATCCCAACGCCGTTTCTGGAGAAATTCAACGCCAAACAGCGCTTCAAATCACCCAGATTCTTCATCTCGAACATATTTGTAAGTCTGTCCCCGAAACGGGTGGTTTCTTCAGGGTCACGACATATTATCAGAATGTCGTCGACATAGATGATGATGATCATGATCTCTTCTTTCCAATGCATTATATAAACACACGGGTCCCCATTGGTGGATTTCGCGCCCATGGTGCACAACTCTTCATCTAGACGTTTGTTCTAGGCACGACCAGATTGTTTTAGCCCGCACTGACTTCTTTACGTAGCAGACCCTGTTACCTGTTGCTAAATTGTCTAGTGTGGCCCTCGGCCTGCTGACGGTCTGATCCTTGCGTCCTTTATTGTTCACTATGTGCTCTAGGACTTCTTCAAAATGATCTGGTACCTCCATGAATACCTCCTCTTCAAGTTTCCCATTTATATAAGCTGTTTCCATATAATACTGGCGTATGTGCATGTTGTTCTGGGCTGCAAATGCAACAACCAACCGTATTGAATCTAGGCGTGCGACTCGAGCATACATCTCGTGGAAATTCCTGCTGTATTGTTGAGCATATCCCTTCGCCACTACCCTGGCTTTGCGCTTCTCCAGAACGCCGTTTGTCCCGTGCTTATTTCGTAGCACAAAACAACTGCCAATCACCCTTGATGCTTTTGACTTGTCCACCAGATCCAATGTGTCCTTTGCAAGAATTGACTCCACTTCATTGGCCATGGCCAACATCCATCCTGGTTGAATCCTTATTTGTCATTGCTCGAGCAACTGGAACTTCACTCAGAAAAACGAAGTCGTCCTTGACGACATGATTCGCCATTGCATAGACTCTGGGAGGTCTTCCGAGACGTCTGGTCCACAGTACCCTTGGCCTTCCTGGACCTCTTTTTACAGTGTTTAATGGTTCATCTGGGGAGATACCTTGAAAACCCTCAGCGTTTTCGTAGTAGTCATAACGTGACTCTGGTAATGGCTCTTCGATCAGATGATGCGATTCTTGACCATTAGAGAGGTTGATCATGACGTGTTGATCTTCATTTTCCGTGGCGTTAAAATCAACTGATGAACCTGACAAATTTGGGGACTTGTCCTGTGGCAGGAAGTCCTCCCAACTCTTCAAAGACTGGATCATAGTCCTGTCCATGAAAATCCCATCTCTGGATACCTCGATATTCCTCTGCTCCGGTAGCCATACCCTGTACGCCTTTGACTCTGAGCTATAACCTACAAAGATGCCGTTCTTTGATCGTACTGCCAGATTACCCTTGCCCGGCGTACTGTCCATGACAAAGACTTCACTCCCAAAGATCCTAAAGCTGGACACAGCCGGCGGCTTCCCGAACCAAACCTCAAACGGGGTTCTTCCCTTTAGTTTACTTGTTGGTGACCTATTGTGTATGAAGTTTGATGGCTTCCGCCCAAAAAGTCGTCGGCAGTCCGGACTGAATTAGAAGGCAACGTGCCATCTTCATCAGTGTCCTGTTTCTCCTCTCAGCAACTCCATTTTGCTGTGGGTTGTAAGGTGCGGTCAAAAGTCTAAAGATGCGATGTTTTTTGAACAGTTCGTCAAACTTTTTGTTGCCATATTCGCGTCTGTTATCCAACTGTAAGCACCTAACCACCTTTCCCTGTTGGGTGCTCGAGAGTGCCCTGAAACTATCAAACTCGTTCATCACTTGGTTCTTTTGCTCGATGAATATCACCTCACACCATTCTGAAGAATTGTCATAGGTCTGCTACATACAATGTGTCTTTGAATTTGATCACCTTTCTATTACCGCTCACGCTCATCCCGATTGACACAGTATCGATTTCTTCGATGTCCGTACAGGTTCCGTTTGTGAGATTTAGTTTTCCGTGATCAAAGTTTTGACCGATTTGCGCAAACAACTCGATACTCCCACACATGTGAGACGTGCATCCACTGTCGAAACACCAGCTAACACGACCCGCAATATTTCTGATTTGAAATGAACTGTTATTGGACATGTCTGTCGTGACTAGGTACACGATTTCAACGTTTTTTGCGGATTGTTCGTTTGACTTCCTTGTCTTCTGACTGTTTTTCGCCAGGTGTCCGATTGCACTGCACTTAAAACACTTCAATGAAGTCTTTGTACAATTTCTCCCATCTGTGCTTTTCTCGTTTATTACTTCTGGCCGGACTTTCCTGCATACATCGCGTTTAGCGCTGAATTCCGGCTTGTTTCCTTACGCGCGTCGAATTCCTTTGTAACTTTGATTCGAAGCATCTCCAAAGGCGGTAATACGTCACGTGACGACATGGCGCAGCAAAAGTTTTCATAGCTCTCCGGTAGGCTGCGCAAAAACATGACTGCCAACAGCTCTTGATTAATGTCAGCTTCAAGTTCTGCCACCGTGTCTAAAAAACACAGAGTATATTCATGCATGTCACCGCCATCTTGAAATTTCAAAGACATCAAGTTATTCAACAAAGCAGCCTTTCATGCCGGCCCTTTGGACTGGTATATTCCCTCTAATTTTTCCCAAATTGCTTGTGAGGTTTCGCATTCCTTGGTCTGTTTTATTTCCGGGAGGTTCATGGCGAGCACTATGTAAGATTGTGCCTTAAGGTCGGCTTCTCTCCGCCGTTGTTTGGCTTCAATCGTCGCTGGCTCGGCTACAGCCGCTTCTGGCTTCACGATTGTTCCGCTCACATAGCCCCATGCATCATTCTTTATGAGAACTGCACGTATCTGTAGCTTCCATGTTTTGTAATTCTCTTTATTTAAAACTTCGAACTTTACACCGGTTGCGTTCATCTTTGCAGCGTACTAACGAGTTTTTCGAGACTCAATATGGCGCACTGTCTGTTAGTTATGTGCTTCGCGATCTTGGATTGGTCACACGAAAATTATCGCAACGAGTACTGGGCCCATAACCTGTTACCAAAGGTTAATGTCGAGTACACAAAATTAACGTCCGAGACAAACATACAGTCTACAAATAAACTTATTGGGCTAATTAACATAAAAAGGGTTAGTGTGAGCACAAAACGACGCGGTCGGTTTGTTGACGGAAGAAGAACTACTGTTTAAGTGAAAGCTATGTGATTGGATAACTCTTGATGCTCGTGCTACTGCAGCGCCTTTCATGATTGATGCAGTGGTTGGATCGTGCATCTTAGTCAGTGTCTCCAACAATAAATAACACAAAGATTAGTGCAAAAGTGTACTATGCACATCTTAAAATAATTGCTTTATGTCTTTCTTTCTCTGATAAGAGGGAGATCTCTCTCTCTCTCTCTCTCTCTCTAGGATAATGTCAAGGTCAGCATGTAAATAACTGAACTCCAGATATGAAGAGCATTTAAAGGTTGTACTTAGGTCTGTACATGATCCCGAACATTGGGAAAAAATTAGTATCGAAAAATTACAATTAAGGAGTATGCAAGTATAGGGAAGTGTGGAAAGAGTTAGTGAGGATGGACTAAGTACATAGTTGTTGTGTTTTAATCTATATGCATATATAAAAATCGTATCCAGTAAAACACCGAATCCTCAAATCTTGAATACTTGTCAGTATTCAAGGATTCAAAGATTCGAGTGGCCCATCTCTAATTAAAAGTAAAGAGTTAATTTAATATATGATAAGCCTTGGATATAAGATTTTTTTTTATTTATTTGTAAAAAAATAAATAAAATAAGTATCTAAACACTGCTAAAATGACATGAAAGTGATGAAACAGATTAAATTATCGTTATAGAATCAATGTAATAAGTTGCTAAACCATTAATCAAATTATTGGTAAAAAATGTATGAATAAATTAAACTTAATAATGTTATAACAGTCCGATACGTTAGTTCAGTCGGTAGCGTGTCTGCTTACATAGGTAATGGTTCCGGATTAAATTCCTTGCATGGCCGAAAACTTATCATTGATGAAAATATGGGTTTACCATTGACAAGTTGACCGGAGACTGGATGTACTGCCTGACATATCTTAAGTTAGATTATAAGACATATGAAGCTACGACAGGCCTAGCCAACCAGTAGTGGAAAATATATAGCCTGAATAAAAAACTGACCCGGACCACAGGCTGGAAACAGTAATGGATGTAAAGTAAAGTGTTATAAGAAAGAAATGAATTTAATGTTCAAATTTATTTTAATAGATCATATTATATTATAAGATAGGACTATATTTTTACATCCATTACCGTTTCCACAGCCTATGGCCTGGCCAGATTTTTTATTTGAGCCATATATTTTCTAGTACAGGTTTGCTAGGCCTGTCGTAGCTTCATATGACTTATAAGCTAACTTAATACTAGGACAGGCACAACATCCAGTCTCCAGCTGTCAATTTATCAATGTGAAGGGGTAAACACACATTTCACCAATGATAAATTTTCGGCCATGCTGGGAATCGAGCCCGGGTAAGGATGTGATATCGAAAGAAAAGTATCGATCTTGTACTCATTAAAAGTATCGTTAACAATAAGTATTGGCATAGAAATTTAAAACTGGAAAAATGTTTTTTTATCAAGTAATTTTAATTCAAACTTTTGCATCATAATTGTATTTTCATATTTATTTTAACACTGAAAATTATAATGATTGAGCTCTACAAAAGCCTATTTTTTTTAAGTTTGTGATGACTGTGTTCATTGATAAAGGAAAGGGTGGTAAGTAGACTGGTTGCCACTCGCTCTGTCACCCTGTCAGGCATCAGGATGTAGTGATAACAAAGATGAAAGAACAGCTATGAATTATGAACAGTCGAAGAGATTGAATTATAGAGTTGCTTGATGCTTGTCATGAAGAAAATGAGTGAGAATCAAGAAATAAATGTCATTTGTTCTTCCTCCACATTCCCCCCTAGTAAGCATTTAATCCCTGCATGAGTGAAAATAGCAAAAAAGTTGTTTCTTTCAATAATGATCTGATACCAAGTATTGAGTAAAAAAAATACTAGTTTTGAAAGGAAAATATCAATATTGGTAAGGTATTGATATTTTTTTCACATCCCTAAGCACGGGACCCTTAGCTCAGTAGGCAGACACGTTACCTATTGAGCTAAGGTGTTGGATCGAGGTAGGACTATATGAAACACATGAAAATTGTCAAATAAAAAGGTAATGAAATCTAACATATTAAAATGTTTTATAAAAACAAGTAATAACACAATTGACTATGAAAAAAGTTTGGAGAAAGAATGGCTATAAAAATTACTTGGAATACAAACTAAGTGTAAGTTGAATGATTAGTGATAAGAGAAAAGTTTGTAATTTAATGGAACTTATTTAGAAAATATTAATATGTGATATGTATGAGAATCCCATATCTTATATTTTGATAGTACAGTCCCTTTCTCCTTGGGATCTACGGGTTTGTAGACCAATGTGTGGAATTATATCAACATGTTTCAGCATCTTAAGCGCCATATAGAGTTTTGTAAATGAAATGACAAATAAGGGTGTGCAACGCTTTGAAAATTTCAACTTCGCTTCAATAATAAAAATCTAGATTTGAAATCGCTAGAGAAATTGTTAAAGGAAAACACACATTTATATGTTTTTTAAAAAAAAACTTCATCTGTTGTTCACCATCAAAAATTAGTGTCTGAGTAAAAAAAAAAAAAATTATATTACATTTTGTGAGTCATATAATTTATCCATTTAAGACAAAATAAATTAATTATGTTTGCAATATAGCATTTTGTTAATCATATTTAATAGCTAAATTTACACAGTTATACAAAACATAGTATTTTATCCAACATATTTTTTTTTTAATATTAAAACTTAAATTCGGCTTTGGAAATATCTCATATTATTTGATTTGACTTAGAATTGAAAAAATGAACTTCGTGCATTCATAACAATGATGTTTCATATGAATGCATGCACTAAATGAATTATCTTGACAAGTTTCGGCATTTTAAGTGCCATCATTAGGAAAAGAGGTTTGTTAATAAAACGAAGAGTGTTTCGTATTACTGCATTCACTGGTTGAATTATATCACCATGTTTACGCATCTTAAGTGCCACCCTCAGTAAAGGAGTTTTGTAAATGAAACGATGAGTGTTCCTTTTACAAAACTCCTTTGCTTAGGATTGTAACTAGGATGCCGAAACATGTCCATATAAGTCAACTAGTTGGCTTACAAACCATTAGACTCCAAGAAGCAAGGAACTGTATCATCAAAATATAGGACTTTGTATTCTATTACCAGTATATGTTATTATATTAAAGTTTCTAAATAATTTTCATAAAGTTACAAACTTTTCTCTTATCATTGATTGTTAAACTATTAAAGTTCAGCTTAGTTTATATTTCAAGTAATTTTTATAAACATTATTTCTCCAAACTTTTTTTAATAGCTAATTGTATGTGTTTTTTTATAAAATATTTTAATGTTGTATTAGTGTTATGACTGGTCACCAGTTCATTGAGGATGGGAACACGCACACATTTGAATAAAAACGAGAGATGTACTATTCTATAACTGACTAATTTAATAACAAATATTTGATAAAAGGTACAGAAAAGGTGGATAGAAAACAAATTAAAGAGAACAAACAAGTTTCTTTTTAATGTTTTTATTGTAAAAGCGATATTGTGTGTGTTCCCTTTTATATGTTGTATATCCACCTTTCCTGTGCCTTCTTCCAAATATATATTACAAACTACCTCAAATAGTGAAAAGAGGTTTTCCTTAAAGAAATAATTTAATAACAAGGAATATTATATACAATTATTTACAAAAGCTAATATTTGAACATAGTAACTATCTATGGGCAAAATACCCTATCTCTAAAATATTCCTAAGCCATGCAGGGATCCTATGTTTAACTACATCCTCTGATAAAGTACTGGATACAGATGAACTACTACTCAGTCAGTTTGTTCCTGGATGAACTGGTCGTGAACCGGCTGTTCATACCTATCTGGAATGTACATGCTCAGAGTACAAAAGCCATTGTTTCAAGACTAGAAATGTCACTGTAAGTTAAGTAGCCATCCCATGATATTCAATAATTCCTAGTTGCAATTGTGTGTTTCTGTGTCTGTGCAATTTTAATTTTGAAAATATCCGGTTAAATTTGTAGTCACCTTTCTGCTCCCAAAATTATCAAAACTTTTTATTTTGACAAATTTTTTCCTCCCAACAATTTAATTTATGTTTTAACAACCTATTACATTGTTTCTGTTACTATAATTTTAATATTCTTAATGTCATTTTAGCAGTGGCTATATATTCTTTCCATTATATATACATTCATTTTAAAATATATTCCAATCTTTCTTAAATGAATAATAAATATAACTTTTTCTTGTATCCAGGTATGACCATAAAAAATTACAATATGTTTGCATGGTTGAGTTTTAGTATTATTGTACATCTATTGAACTCGTAATCTACTTGTTAGGCAAAAGATTTCCAGTAATCTAGCTCAATCTCAACATGAATGAAAAAACTTGAGTTTGCAGATCCCTAATATATTATTAGCTAGCCATAAACATTTGCAGTATCTAAGACTACTGTACTTAACCAGAATTGGGATAACCAACACACTACTTAGGTAAGGCTAAATTAGAGTGTTTTTAAAGAAAATACTGTGTTTTCGTGTTTGTTAGCGTTTAGTCTCAACAATGTCAACTAAACCATCACTCTGGCCAGTGTCCTGGTTCCCCCTCCTACTTTTAACCATGATATAGTCCATTGCTCTATTTCACATAACATGCCTGAGTGGATAAAAAAAACTTTTTAAACATATGATATTTGGAAGAAGGTATAGGGAAAAAAGTTATCTTTGGGTCTAAAGTCACAATTGTGTCTGATTACATTGACAGATATGCTTTAAAATTAATAAATACATCAACACAAATAGAAATTTAAGTTTTTAAAGTTGTTTAATTGTATACTGAGAGACCCCTAAGTTGCAGTGAACCTTTTGTTTAGGACAAGAGCAAATATAGTTTATATGTAAGCCAAAGCTCATTACCTGCTGCGTGACGTGAGAATATGTGATAGGGGGTTGCTGTAAGAGGACCACCCCCTGAGGGGGTCTGCAGTGGAAACTGCTGATGGGTGGCAGGGTCTCCACCGGACTGTCAGCGCCATAGGTGGCCGCAGGCTCGCACCCAGGAAGAAATGTTGAACTACCTATCGAGTTCGCTTCCACAATGCTGGCTGAGCTGGACACAGGACTAATAGAGAGACCAAAGGAGCCAGCGGCCCCAGCCGCTATTAGGTTGGTGGAAGGGTCAGAGTAACACACGGGGTTCACCACTATCTGAGGTTCCTGAAGTGGAGGGGGTCCTTGGTTCTCATCTGGTCTGGAGATCGTCTTGGCCTGCGTTTCCACTGGATTGCATTAACAAAATAAGTTGATAACACAAGATAGGCCCACATTACAATATTTATTTAAAGTAGGGCTGGGTCGATGCTGATCACTAGACACCAAAATATCGCGAGAAGTGTTTTTACCAACTTTTACTTAGCATATTAAAATGAATATCAAAATAATTTTAAAGTTCATATAGCATATTTAATGT
Organism: Timema douglasi; assembly: GCA_901482245.1. Taxonomy (NCBI): domain Eukaryota; kingdom Metazoa; phylum Arthropoda; class Insecta; order Phasmatodea; family Timematidae; genus Timema; species Timema douglasi. The sequence goes on along the minus strand of CABEEJ010000988.1, from coordinate 147,286 downwards.
ATTTTACACAAGCTAAATTAAACAAAATTTGATCTTTTAGTGAAATGAAAATTTGGCCTTTTATATGTGAATGGTGGTCAATTATTATTGATTTTAATGGGCAATAACAATATTAAAACTTCACATAGTTTAATATTTTATAACGTATTATGCGTCATTATTCTTTGCCATTTTTATGCTGAGAAAAAAAGAGTATCAACTTCATTAATACAAAATTTTTCTTTAATATTCCTATAACCAAAGATTCCATTTATTTCCTTCCAAATATAACAAATTTCAAAATGTTTCATGTTATTCCTTTTACATGTTTTTATCTAAATGTCTTTTCATTTTTTACAAATTTCTTCTTGATCTTTTCTTATTATTTCTTCTTTTAGGAAGTTACATTGCACGTTTCATATTCCATCCTGATGAGTTCTGATAGAATGAAACCTAGGTCACATAATTGGGCGGTAGCAATCAATTTTCTTCAAGGGGCAGCCAATACCGCTTTGTCCAATGGCATCAATGTAAAGTGTGAATTGTGTTCTTCTTTTTAGTGATAAGGCCATTTTGTGTTTGTTTCTTTTGTAAGTTGTTGTAACATTGACAAAAACTAAATGATCAACATCGATGATTGGTAAAATCAGCCCAACCCTAATGTAAAGTGTTTTTTATTCATTATTTTGGGTATTCAGCATACACTTTTGGAATGGACTGATTATATTACTACCCACCTTCCAAATCAACTTAATTCTAGAACTAATAACTATCCCAGACTCATGTCCCTTTTTCAACAATATTAAAGGGGAACCCCCAAAGATACATTTTTTGGCTATGCTGGGAATTGAACACTGGACCGTTAGCTCAGTAAAGAGATGTCCTACTGACTTAGCTAGGGTGTTAGACAATGGGCCAGTTTCATAGTCAAACTTAGTATGCCTCAAGTGAGGTATAAAACACCTAGATTGCGGCTCAAAACTCGGCATTACTCCTTGGAGAGTACAGAGGTGACACTTGTCTTTTGTTGTGTAATAAGCAACAAAATTGAAAGGATTAGGGGATTAACTATGGAATGTAAGGACTCTCTGAAAGGGGGGGGGGGAGTATAGAAGGGGTGTGAGGGGTTGGTGTGGTGACTTCCATAGCTACAATAGCGCACCTCTAGTGAGGTGATAATATATAGTACTACTTGAATCCGCCACTTCCACAGGTTTAGAAACTACTACACTACTCCTGTAGTCAAACCTGACAGCCATTGTAACTAAACAAAAGATATTATGAATGGGCTGTCTCTCTAAGGTGTTCAGCTACTATTAAGTTATAAAGACTAGCTGGAGAGTAATATGTGTGGTACCTGAGGGGTGAGACTTGAAAAGCTCCTCTCTCAAAGTAGGCAGGAAGGTTTCGATACGGTCCCAGGTGATGGTCCACAGTGGTGAGTAGCCCCCTTCGCTGGATGAAAACACTCTGGCCGAGTCCATTACCAGGATTATGTTCTTTAAGGACTCGGGGATAGCTTCAAACTGATGCCACATGTAACATACATGACAAGGTAAACCATTTAATAGGGAAAAACTATTATAAAAGATTAGTTTCATTCTTGAACGTGAAGCAATTAAAAGAATCTCTATCTTTTTTAAGTGAGCCTCAAACCAAAATAAGTTACCCCCAAACAAGTTTAGAATGTTAGAAGCAAGTGTGAGGTACCCACAAGCAGGTCACTCTGGTCCACATGCATGTACTTGTCCATGAAGTCCAGAATGGTGAGCCACAAGGCAGTGAAGGTGGGGAGGTACAGCAGGGGGGTCAGGTGGTGAAGAAACACCTGCAACAGAACAAAAACACTTTGGAAACAATGCTTGGTGACAACATCCCTTGAAGTGATCCAAATCTTGGTTCTTCAAGAGTAGATACACTCTAAAGGTTTTGAAATTTTCTGGCTTTTCCAAGTTGTCTAGACCAAAATCCTATAGATTTTCCCAGTATGTTATAATCAAATAAATAAATAAATAAAAATTCTTAATAGTATAATTTTTTTTACTTTATCTTTGACACAAACTTTATTAAAGACAAATATATTGGTGCTCTCCATAAAATAACATGAATTGGAGATAAAATCAATAGTTTAAACTTGGTAATGCCCTTTTACTTGATAGTTAAAAATTTATTGCAAAAATCTTTAAAGGGTTGAGCCTCAGCTAGAATGTTCAAATTTGCTCCTATCTACAAATAAAATTTCTGGTCCCAATCAACTAATAATAAAGCGCACATCTATGGAAAAATAGCTAAACATTTTTGTTTACGGCTAAAAATCAAGTTATTTGAATGTGGTTCACAGGCCTTCTGTCATCTGGACATTTTAATGTTTTACATAACTCATTGGAACTTTTTCTACTCATATGATCTGCTATATTTTTAAATAGTGTAATTTTTTATAACATAGTTGTGATATTTTGACATAATGTTTCATTATTTATTGAGAAAAGTTCAAAATAGAAAAACTAAGCAAACATGCTTTATTTGTGCTTGTTTTATTCACTAAATAACACAAATAATTTATCACAAAACATGACAAATCTCAATTCTCAAGAATAAGGTATAACAACTGAACATCACACTGTCACTTTTGAAAGCTAGTTTCAATACCTGGAAATTTTTTACTAACAATATAGTAAAATATCAATGTTGACCATAAAAAATCATGTTTGTAATTTCTAAGGCCTTTTGTCCACCGAGGAGACCAAATTCAAGCAACATTTGCATCTAAACAATATTTCTATTGTCCATCGAAGAGAACTAAGATCAAAGTGCTGTGAGGTAAATAGATGAAAACCAAACTGGTTGGTTGGCTGTGATTTGATGCAATGTGCACTTGGGGATGAGCCTACACAGTGATTTATTTACATTTGTATGAGCTTAAAATTTATGTTTTCACATTTTGTCTGCAAGTTTTCAATTAAGTTTTTTGTAACTGTTGGACCTGAACCGTGTAAGCTCTTCAAAACTTAATTGCTCATCCTATAAGTTTGCTTAAACTTTATAGAGTCCCATAAGTCCCGTGCTATTTTAAAATAATACCTCTCCTCCCCCCATCAAAATAAGACTGAACCTAAAGATATTTCTGGGCCTTTTCACAAGCTTTTAAGTAGATGTAACTCACAACAAGGGTCCTAATCAGACAACGATATTCTCATGAATGATCAAAAATAGGTTTCTTGTGTGAAGAAAAAAACAAGAAACTAATTGTAGGTGATCAGTCGCCCACGATTTATTGCATCACGTTTTTCTTGGAGGACAACGAGACTAAGAGTTTCTTCCAATCAGAATCTTACCTACCCGTCCGGGCTATTCTCATTTAATTGCATCAATGTGTTTATGGATAAGGACTATAATATTTAATTTAAAAGACTTAGTATTACTAATATTGATGATAATGATGATAGCATATTTATGTGGGCGAAGTTAAGGCCAGCTCCTTCTCTAACACTTTAACCTTTTAATAATAAAGAATATTCATTTAATGCTTCTGTGCTAGTAATATTATAGATGTGAACTAATTTGTAATATTTGTACAATAATAATAATAATAATAATAATCAACCACATATCTTTTCACATAATTTTAAATTTATGGACATAAGGAACATGTTTATCTTCATTTATGTGGAGTGAAAGTGGAAAACCATATACATCCTGACCTCGATGTCAATGACAAACCAGATGATATAAGCTTGTTGTTTAGTCCACATGACCAATGATGTAAGAAAAGAGGGAGGAGGGGGGAGAATGAAAGTAAGAAAAAAGTTGTGATAGACGAGACCTTAGAGAGAAGAGTAGCAGCTCTCATCCTGGTTTCCTCTACGCCAGAGAAGTCTTGGGGGTTGATGGGCTCCAGCAGTTTGGCCAACAGCGGGAACAACACCTTGTTGAAACAAGACTCCCACTCATTAGCTGTCAGCGTCTGGAGGTCGTGGACTAGTAAAGCCCTCTGTAGGTAAGTGATCGCGCTAGTACGGACCTGGACATGCAGTTTATTAACATTTAGAGGAAGTTTCAATTTATTTGTTTTCTAAAACAATATTTCAGGTTTTGATTTTAATACTTGATTTAAAAATACATATAGTTCAGTCAGAATAACAGTGAAGCACTAAACTAATGGTCCAGGGTATATTTTTTATATATTTCATAACAAATCAGCTTTAAAGAAGCAATCTGAAATAAATGATGATAATATCAATATCAATTAAAATTTTATATTATTTGATTTGGTAACTCTAAATCAAACCAAACTAGAAACAAATAGATGAGGTTTAAGAGTGTTGCAAATCCCACAATGTGCCCAAAACACGTTAACGTATTTTTAATAATAATAATCATGAAGTAAAGTAAATACTTATTAATTACTAGAATATTGACTGAAAAATAAGTAACTATCCCCCCAAAAAACAGCGTTTACAAAACCTTTGAATAATACCCTATAGTACATAACAAATGTGTGTGCCATGACAAGGTGAACTATTGCTATAGATGAATGACATGTTGAACTTACATTCATACATGATAGCTTAGAGCAGTGTGGTCCAACTGGCAGCACGTGCTCATTGAAAACATGGCCCTCTCACAATGTCCCGGAGGAGAATTAAAGGGAAACCATGATGTGAAATAGCTAATGATTCAAATTCAAGTATTTATTCAAAAAAGGTCATGAATACATTTTATTTTACATTTTGGCCTATTTGATTAATAAAATATGTATAGAAATATATTTATAGTCCTAAACTGTTATGTGAAAGCATATTTCACAATAAATTCCTGGGCAGTAAAATTTGAAAGACTCTACTAACCAAAAATACATTTATAAATGAGTATTGCAAGAAATTGTTAATTAAGTGTTGTTTGTAGACCTATAAGAAGTTAATGGAATTACTAAATATATATATATTCAACCCGCAGTGCAAAGTGATAATCTGATTTGGCCCATAGGATGAAAAACAATGGACCACCCTGACTTAGAGTAAGGCAGGTGAGGTTATTTTAGGGGGGGAAGTGATGTTATTTTACTCAAAAAGTGATTAAATTTTATCCTGAAGGTGATATTATTTATATCATGAGTCTACTTAGTATTCATTTGTAAAAAATTAGGCTTAAAGTCAAAAATACGGTAGCACCGCTACCAGATGCATGACCATTTATACACCAACATAAGGTTATTAGAGAGAGAACACAAAGGGATAATGTTTAAATTTATTTCCATACAATAAATAAATGACTTCATTACGACTAAAAAAGGTACTACCGCATCCGGATTTGTTCCAAAATGAGTACCAGTATTTATTATTTATTTCAACATGCCAAGTTTTTTTTAGCACCATGCCTTACTAGCCATTATGGTTATACACTTATGTACTAATTGTGCTAATGGGTTTAGTGTGGCTATATTTATAGGAAATGTACCCGTATTTATGTGGAGGGAGAGTGGAAAACACTTGTGGAAAAATCACCCTCAGTACAGAGTATTTTCAGTGTGATGCTACATTTCTGTTACATTTAGTTTTGAGATCATTCCAAATTATGTCAATTACAAGATTATATAATTTAAAAAAAACACTAGCTAAATCTTTACTTTTGTACACAATACATTTAAATTAAAGACCATCTGTACATATTGGCATCTTTGAGGTAAAATAAGAAATGAAAACAAATATATATATTATATAATATATATATCTATATGACTTAAAAAAAAACCAGTGTGTTGACCTGTCTTCTGGCATCACAGCAGAGCCTCGCAATCCCTTGCAACAAGGGGCACCAACCCTGCACCCATAGAGAGGTGATGTCTGTCTCCCCATTCTCCTCTGCCCACCACTTGAAGATTTGTGCTGTGCGGGTGTGCAGCGTGTGCATGAGGTCCAACAGCTACAACAATCACACCCACAGGCACATCACTTACCACTCCAGTCAAATATAATGGATTAACATTTTTGATTTTACATCAACTAAAGACTTTCTGTAAATCAACAAACACATTCTATTAATAACATGAATATATAAATGAAGTTTGTGAGGAACACGTTAACCGTTAAGAGAAGAAACAGGATTAGGAATAAAAGTTATCTGAGAAAAAGGGGGGGAATATGCAGTAAATGAGATATTAGAGGAAGTAAGGCTGAGAGTGTATGGGCATGTAATAAGGATGTAAAAAGAGAGGATGCCCAAGTGATGGAAGGAGCAAATAAATGAAAGTGTACAAGTGAGAGGAGAAGAATGGAAGTGATTTAAGGAGGAATAATGGTGTAAGGATAGAGGAAGATAAGGCATTTTACTAACAGAGTCGGCCATAGGCTGGAACTTGTTGACTCTGTTTAGACAAATATAGTATATAAATTATTTTTTTTCCTAATGCCACTAAGGTTTGTTGGCTTGACATTTCTGGTCTTCTACTGGCATTGGCTGATATGTAACCAACCGACTTCTGAGGTTGGGACACCTTGTGATGATTATGTGGTAACAGTGGTAGTCTTAAATCTAGCTTAGGCCTAATTAACCAGACCATGGTAACCATAGGAACAAATCCCCTTTAAGGAAAAATGCCTATAGTACCACTGGGAAACAAAACCATGACCTCTAAATTAGTAGTCAAGAACACTGATCCCCTAGGCCAAGAGGTCAGTCATCATTAATAGAGTTGCATTTATTATTTATATATGTATTTTAATATAATTAACAATAAAGACAAATAATTGCCTAGTAATTAAACTAGTGTAAAATAATGTTAGGGAAGGAAGCCAACCTGGAAGGATAATTGGGTTAAGGCCCTGATATAAACAAATAAGCTTTTTATATTCATTTCTTCAAATGCTTATCTTCTTTTTTCTATTCTTTTTCACAAAGTTAAACATAATTTTGATATTTGTTAATATTTATTTATAGAAGGCTAAAGGAAGCTGGAGAAATTTTAATTAACTGACCCGCTACATGCTGTAAACACTTGATAATGAGGATGATGATTCCTTTATAAATAACATCTATATTTAATTTTGGGTGCATAGATTACATGCTAATAGATAAATAATCCACCTTGAAGGGTTAGAAAGATTTATCTGAATGAGTAAGTAAAACAATAAAAGGATTTGTAGAGATTTTATATATAATATTGATAAACAAGGCATTTTTATGAACACAAAACTGCATTTCATAATTATCTCTCATAAACTAAGGACACAAATAAGGTATACACCAGACCCGCAGCCGCCAGGTTAAAATAACTGCACTCATTGGGAGAGCTCGAGTCCTACAACAGGGGTATTGTTAGGTTGTCATTCCCCAACTGCGTCTTCAGGTGTAGTGGGTTGCATCATTCGAAGTGCAGTCTCCTGGTGATGTTGGTGGCTAGGCACCGGTCCTGTGGATCTAGTGGGTGGGGGTAAAGAAGGTAGATGGGGGAGAAAACGTATGCTGGTTGTGGGGTGGCTAGGACTTGCAAATGATAGCCCTCAGGGCTTAAAGGGGAAATTGGGGTAGGTAGAGGTCGGGTGGTTGGTGAGAGGAGAAGACGAGGAGAGGAAGTAGCTACCACAGGGGTAGGGAATTTTGAAGGTGTTGGGGCGGGGGGTTCGGGTGTGACTGTCGGGGTGGTAAGAGAGGGGCCCTCGGGTGGAGTACTGTTTGACCGGGGATGTGATCTTCAGGGTCTTGATTCAGTGGGCTTTGCCGGAGCGGCAGGTGTATACCATCTCATGGAACTGCCAATGACGAGGACCAGCCAATGGTGAGAGTCGAGGGGTATAAGGAGGGAGTCCCGGCAACACAGGTGTCGCGGTGGGCGGTAGGAAGTAGTCCCGGCAACGTGAGTCGCGGTGGGAGGTAGGAATGGTGAAAGGAGTCCCAACAAAATTGCTCTTTAAAAAAAATGACACTTTATTTTGCTCTTTTGTAACAGTGGTTCGCCAGGGTGAGTCACCACTGAATCGGCTCTAGAATTCATCGTGTTATATACTCTCCGCTGCTGCCTGGCCTTGTCCAATAAGAGAAAAGGGAGCTTCTCATTGGTTTGGGAAAACGTGAGTGATAATGGCCGCCAAGCGGGCCAACAGGAAGTGGAGTTCTCTTTGGCACTGACTACAGTGGGGAAAGCGTCACGGACGGCTTAGAGAACATGGACTGTGGGCTGGTCCAGGCAGTAGGGGGGGTGGTTGGAGCGGCCTGTGCAAGTGCGGAGGAAAGATACAAGGGACAACTGAACAGTGAGGCACAACAAGGTACTATCAAGGGATATTTAAAAAATAAAAGCTCATTTTAAACATGGTTTCACTAGAGAGAAGATACAAATATCCTTTGGCCTGCTTCCACAAAGCTAGGTTCAGGTAGCGACCCAACCCCCTCTTATCATAATCCTACCTCACAAAGAGCTTATGCAGACTGCACATTACAATTAAAATGGTTCCTTTACAACGAACATGTTAAAAGTTAGTCGTTTAACAATTGCATATTTGGAAGTGCTTTTATCACTGAGAATTGACACAAGCCAACCCCTGTGTTGATGGACTTAGCCTGACTCAAGGAGCATGGCAAAACTTTTGTAAGATTGAGGATCTGATGTCTACCACGTGTGTGACCAAGGAACATTCTACTTCTTTTGATGCAGGATCAATTTTCAAGAAATAATACAAAGTACCTAAAGTAACGGTTCACAAATTATGGGGTGTGACCTTTGGTGAGTGATGAGCCAATGCAAAAGTTTTTTAAAATGTAAACATTTTGTAATGCTGTGAAAATAGAAAAACATTAAAAAAAAAACCAAGTAAACAAATAAAATAGAGGTAAAAAAGGTAGTTCCTTTTCACATATACATATATCTTTAACATGGATATCAATTCCGTCACCAACTGAACCCAGAAACAAGTGCAGGCTTCACACACACCTTATTATGAGGAATAGATCAGTTTTTGTAAAGCTACGTTCAATAATAGATTTTTATAAGACCATGGTATAAAAATGATTGTATTAAAAAAATAACCTACCCCAGACCTACTCATGTTCATTAAAGCTAGGTAAATTCAAAACCGGTGTCCACAACCTTTAAACACTTGAGGGGCACTTTTACTTTAACAGACCCAGGGCAGGCTGCAAGGCAACAGCCCTTAACCTTCACCAACCAACCACCTGACTTTTTCCCAATAGCTTAATTTGAGGCTGTCCATAAACTACATTAAGCTTTTTTTTAAAACCCTCTTACCCTCTTGTCATAATTTTGTTAGCCTCATTTCTAATATCAAGTCACATTATCACACAATCTTCCAACCCCCTTGTTTAAATTGTATTTGTAATTGTAGAGCTTATATAAACCTTTTATTGAAATGTGTGTGTATGTTTGCCAAGTTCGACCAAAGTCAAGGAGTGAATTGTTGTTTGCTTATATTTGCGCAGTCAGGTTTATTAACACAAAATGTTGCCTGACACGCTTAATTGTAATGTGAAATCCCACATTATATGACTCCCCCTTCCAACCTTGTCTCATCAAGCACTACTCACCCCTATCCCCTATTGATATGCATATATAGTTTAAGAACACCTTCTTATGAGAAATATAAAAAAAACTTACATAGATACCCTCAAATAAGACCGATTAAAAAAAGTAATTCAGTAAAATTATTTATTTGAAAGAATACACATGTTTACAAAATAGAAAACATAAATAGGCTGCCGGTAGTGATTATTTATAGTACGCCTATGGAGAGACCTAGTACGAACAGAACTAGAAATTTATTTTTTCACAATTTTCTGAAAATTTAATGCACCATAGAATATAAATGTGGGATATCTGTGTCTCAATTGAAACAAGAATTTATATTCTAATGCATATAGATATTAACTATATACTTTTTTTTAGTTATATTGCCTTTACATCTTGTAAGCCATTGCACCTAAACACATTTAAATTGAGCCATTTAATGCAAAATTAATTTTTAGTAAACATTATATTATATCCTTAGATAAAAATGATGTAACTATAAAAAGTGAAAACTGTAAAAAAAACTAACATAAGCACTTCCATATGTGTTAGTGTTTTTACTTTTATTGATACTTCCATTATCCACGATTTTAGTATGTTTATTTACGGAAATATTAAAAGATGCTTACGGCAATTTATTTCATATTTTATTTTGTAAACACATTAATTATTCTTAGGGATGCGCAAGACTTGGAAATATCTTGAAGATTCAAGAAATTAAAAAAAGCAAATAATAGCCCTAAGAATTTAAAAAACCAAACCGGGAATTTACTATTTCTAATAATACAGTAATAACCCAAAAATAGGCCGCAATCCCCCCTCCAAAACAGCCTTCATTAAGAAATGTTTTGGTTATAATATGGTTTTTCAATATCAAACTTTGACAATATAAGCTGTTACACTATAAGATTAAATTATAAATGGTGTTCATTGTAATTAACTACACTATTTTATTAATTGCATTTAAAATGTGTGTTGAGTTATTTTTCAAGTTTTTGAATGAACTATATATAAGAGAATCTAAAGCAAGTGTCAGCTCAAATGTCAAAAAGAAACTCTATAAACTATATATTTACTTTAGTAAACATAATTTAAATTCTTTACTTTCAAAGGATGTTTTCTCATCTCATGTCTAGATACTTTTTTATATTTTCATCTCGTTCTCGTGTCTCGATACTTTTTTATATTCTCATCTCGTTCCTTTTTTATATTCTCATCTCATTCTCATTTCTCGAATTGAGAAAATGGTTCTCGCACATCCTTAATTATTCTTTTAAGCAGTATCCAGTTTTGAGTTTTCCAACCTATCATTTTATCGGACAATAGAAAAAAGTATAAATAAGCAATCTTACATTAATTATTTATTTAAAGTGAAAAATAATTAATTTCCTAATGGCTTAGAAATATATGAAAACAGTGTACAATAATGTACTATATTAAATAGGGAAGGAAGCCATCCTGAAAGGCTAAACACACGTGGAATATTCTCACAGGACACTTCGTATTCGGACCTTGATCCCTCTCAGTACACATGTGTTGAGTATTAGTGGATTTTATTTTTCTTGTGTTCGGATGCCAGGTACTAATTACACATCATACCAATATTAATGATGAGGTTATTATTTCTTCTGAAATGAATATTACATTCATTAATTTAGTCGATTTGTTGAAATACTTCATTGGGGTTAGCATATTAGTAATAACAAATGACACAATCATTTTTTATAAAAATCAAGTTGGTATGCCTGTCACACATCCATCTTCTGTGGGTGCCAAAACGCGAAGAGTGATTAATTAATCCTCATACTGTTTGACCATGAACGCTAGTTGGATAGTTTGAGTGATCAAGTCAACTCCGAATGGTTGGAGCGAATCTCGTTGAAAACCAACTTTCACAAAGTTTTTTTTATATCAGGGTAGTAAACAACCAAATAAAATGATAGAGCACAAATAAAAGTAAACACACTAACATATATTTACATACACTTTAATATATAGCATATATAATAGTATCTTCCTCCAGCATCGAAATATTGAAGTGTGCGTAAATATGTGTTGGTGTCTTTACTTTTAATTGTGCTCTATTGTTTTTCTTGTGTGCGTGTGTGTGTGTGTGTGTGAGAGAGAGAAAGAGAGATGAGGGAGATGAGTCTATACAATTTTGGAGAGGTTATACTGAGTAACAGCATCATATTTTGATTGACTATTTCTATCTATTAAAAAATAGTGATTTTATTTTACATAATGTTTGGTCTTTATTTTATCATAACTGAGATGCTGTAACTTTGTGGTGTGATCTCATGGCGCAAGCTGAATACTGTCAAGTGTAGCTTTTGTTTTGTTTTTGTAAGATATATAGTTCCTATGTGGGTAAAACTTTAGTTTTTATTATAGCTGTTTTTATATACCTAGTAATAATGCATGCCAAGAATCCTTATTATTTTTATTGGTTCCACATTACATTAATTATGATACATTAAGTCTCCCTACTCGCTGTTTATTTTCTTAGTGCCTTTTATTCAACCCTAAAGAAGAAAAGCTTTCCTTCTAGTGACGGTTTCATGTTCACTCTTACCTGGCCGACATTAATATGACTTAATGCTACTTTTGCCTTTTTGAATTTTAACACTGTGGGGAAGCAAACACTTTTGGATTTAAAATGTAGAGTACAACTAATATATTTATTTCTCTAAATCTGACCTGGTACTCGTTTAAAATTTATTCTTTTGTATTTAATCAGGGTATTTTAATTTCTAATATGTAACACTCCTTTATTTACACTTGCAGCCTAACCTTTTTTTATACAGAACTAAATCTACAGTTTTGGACAAAGATGGGTAGATTCCTTCAGTTTGTAGGATTATGTTGTTTTTTCTCAAATGACTGCCACTGTTGTGAGAAAATAGTCTTATTTGTTGGGCTGTATTAGGTCATTTCTCTCTATTTTTAAAAGTATTCGTTCAGATGTAATTGTTGTGTGAACTGAATTTAAACATAAAGTGGTTCTAATAGACCTCTAGCTGGAATTTACCTGTTGTTTACGTGTTTTGGAAAATAGGTAGACTTACTTTCCAGCCCTTCCCTTTTTCTTTAGTAATAATTATTTATATTTAATGTTTATCCACGATGGTGTGTGTGTGTATGTGTAGGGACATATTCAGTAGTGTTTATTCAATGAATTAAAAATGATTAAAAAGGGTGTAAAGAAAATAATTGGAAAATAAAATTAAACAAATACCTATAATTAGAAGCGTCTCCAACAAGTATACTGAGTTGAGGTGGCAGCTCTTCTTTCTTTGAGCAAGCAGTTCTTTCTCAGAATGACCGGCCAGCCAGCTGGTCTTGCTCTCTTTTTATTTCACCAATTGTTTGCTTCTGGGTCTGTCCAGCCCTCATCGGAGAAAGGGAAGCAGTTTACTATCGTGATTGGTGTATAGCCGTATGTTTAATAATGTTAAAATCTTATTTATTTTAGGTTTTCTCTTTTAGGAATTCGCGTTGCGCATTTCACACTCCTCCCTGATGAGTTCCGATAGAATGAAACCTGGGTCGGGGGATTGGGTGGTGACGATCAATTTTCTTTAAGAGGCAACCATTACCTCCTTGTCCATTGGCAGCAGTGTTAAATGTGAACTGTGTTCTTCTTTTCATTGTAAAGGCCATATTGGGTTTGTCTCCTTTTGATATGTTTCTATCCACCTTTCTTATACCTTCTTCCAAATATTAATAAAATAATATATTTATATTTAGTTTTATTTTACAGAATATTGACGCTTGTTTGATCCTCCAAGGGAAGCAGTTTGTTTCTTTGCATGTAGTAGTAGAATGACAAGTGCATCAACAAGTGCACCAGTGGAAGAGGAGGGATGCTATGTAAAAAATCATTAGTATTTTGAAGCATAGTTCTTCGTCGCAGTTTTTTTGACATACTCCATCTTCAGACAACCTATATAAAATAACTATGATGTTTCAATATTAAATTTTATAAAAGTGTATAGTAATTATCGATGTGTTGGGTTGGTGGAAAATTATATGTAACATTACTACTTACTAATGATAATGGCGTGTAGAATAAATCCAGATTCAAAGCTATTATCAGGCATGCAATTGAGCATACTCATTTGCAGGCCATAGCCCAAGAGAAAACGTCACCAATCGTAAATTAACCATTATTCTTCTTCATTTTATTTGAGTAAGAACTACAATTATTATTTTTATATGTATATATATATATATACACACACACACAGAGTAAAAGGGGTTTGATGAGCGCTATTTTAACTGGAAGCTCATACTGTTTTTATCTATGGTTAAAAGTATTATGGGGAATAAGGAAAAGGGGGGGTGACACAAACTTTGCATGAAATAAAACAAAATAATTGGTGATCTTAGAGCTATTACTCAATCATTAAATTTTATATATATACTATCTGATTTTGTTTTTGCTTCTTTAAATAACTATTAACTTTAATCATTTCACCTAATTATTATTTCTGTCATTATTTTAGCTTCTAAATACCTGTGATGAATGCTAGAATGTTTAAAAATGAGGTGGCCCAATAGCTAAATAATTTTATAATAGAAATTGATAAAACTAAAGAAAAAGGGAAAATAAACTAAAAAGAGTAAATTTGATGAAGAAAGCCTACCCAGGTAGAAGAAAAATGTGGGAAGAATCCAATACGCAAAGGTGACATAATCGGCATTGTTGCCTTTATAAATGCTAGCTATTTAAAATAAGTATTGGCTAGCATGAGTTTCCATCCTCCTTCCATTCCGCCTTCTCACCACACACCTCTAAACTTTTGTAGTGTAAATAATCAGTCATTAATATATATATATATATATATATAATACACACACACACAGAATTGACCTTGTTATATTGTAATTAATCATTTCTATGTTCAGTCTAAGTTTATCAGTAATAACACTATTATGTTTTAATATGCTTTAGTAATATTTCTTCACTCTTTAAATATTGTATGTGTGTAGGTTACTAATAAATATGCTATGTTCAAAAGGATCGTTAATTAGTTAGATTAGGCCTTGATTCAAACAAACTATCTTCTTTATTCATTTCTTCATACACAGTTCACACCTACACCTTCCCTTATCACTTTCACAGTTACACAATGTATTTAACCTTTTGGAAATTTTTCTTTTCCGTGATAAGAAACATATAAAATAACAAAAAACACATGGCAAATTTAATCTGTGTTTTGATGTTATTTTTAGTAGGAAAAAGGATCATTTTGTAAATTTTTAAGCAAGTGTAAATGTCAAAGTGTTAAGAAGATGTGTAAGTGTGAATAGTATATGAGGAAATGAAGAAAGCAGTTTGTTTTAATCAAGGCCTAGTCTAGCTATCCTCTCAGGTTGGTTTCCTCACCTATCACTTACATTACACACTGTGGGTTTACAAACTGTTTTCATATATCTATAGTATAGCTATGTACTAGTGTTAGTATTTAATCCATGCTGCCAAATGGAGTTAGGTCACTCTGCCACCAAGCGCAGGGTTGAACAAATGTACAAGTGTTACCAGTTTAAACACCTGGTGGTAGCCACTGGGCACTTCCTCAGAGTCACTTTCATCTGCATCATAAGGGTTGGACATGCTCTGTGAGTTGCGAGGCTTCGCGCCAACAGATTCCTCCTTTCGGCGGCTTGATGACTTTTTGCGTGGCTTTGATTCCTTTGGGGGAACAGCAGATCCTTTCTTAGGTCCGCTGTGCTTGTCTGCTGGAACACACATTAATATCATGAATACTCGCCTCAGTGGCTGTATAGTCTAAGAAGTCCCTCTAACAATAGACTAGACTGTCAATTGTGGTAGAACGGGGTTTGAATTTCGGTCAGGTGTACTGAGGGTGGGTTTTACAGAATGGATTTCCCCTCTTCCTCCAACAAAATTTGAATACACTTCCTTTAAATTAAACCTTTATCATCCCTAACACTTTACTGTAATTAGTAAATATGCGTAGAGCCCAACAGAGTCAATGACAACTCTACATGGTATTGATGGAAGAATTTAAATTTACTCAAATCAATGTTGTGTTGTTATTGTTATTATTATAATTATTATTAATTATTATTGTTATTATTATTGTTATTATTATTGTTATTTTTGTTATTATTATTATTATTATTGTTATTATTATTGTTATTGTTATTATTATTGTTGTTATTATTGTTATTATTGTTATTATCGTTGTTATTGTTATTGTTGTTATTATTATTATCACCGCGTCTTACTACCCGTTCGGGTTATACACACTTACGCTAATGTGTAATGGTAGGGTGATTGTGAGATGAAATGAAGGACCTACAGTTTAACGTGGAATCCGAACCACGGTGGAGGCCTGGCATTCCTCACATTCACAAGATGTCTTGTCAGAGGTGAAGGAAGGGTTTGGTAATCAGATAAATCTTTGCCGGGACCGAGGATTGAACCCCGGCCGCCAGCATAGAAGTCTGACACCTTACCCCTAGACCGCCAGGTCACCTACTCAAATCAATGTGAAGCTTCTATTTTTAAATAACTAGCAAAATAATTAATATATAATAAGACAGTGCAGGAACTGTACATTAATGTAAAGTAAGTGATAATGGTAGAGATCAACTCAGAAAGAATAATTAGGTCAGGCCTGGATAGTTTTTAATTGCTTATTTTCCTTTTCACACTTCCAAATAATTAAAGTCACACAATGGTTTTTAAATTTTAAGAAATATTACTTTTTCATGTTAAGAAACTTTATATTTAGTGTAAGTTTATGGATATCCTGGCCTAAGAGTAAGAAGAGAAGCACAGAAATTTTGTAATAAATTCCAAGTACATGCTTACCTGTGATAAGTGTAGCCTCGACAAATGTGCGGATGCAGTGGACGCAATTCTCGAAGTTGTAAGGGGTGATATGGGCAACGTCTCGAACCAAGAATGCGAGAGATTCGCAGCACTTGAGCAGTGCAAATGGGTCATGAGGAAGCAGTTCTCTCTCGAGGGGCACGATGGTGTACTGATTCACAGTGCGAGGCCCTTGCACTTGAAGAGGCTGGATGTCTCCTTCTTTTCCTACCTGCACACAGACAAAATCATACAGTTGGGTCCAACCAGTGCAGCGAGACTTTAGATGCTAGTATGGAGCACTGGCTAAAACTGCTGAGGGTTTTTAGAAAAAAATGTCTCTGGAGGACATTGTAGAGCACTACCAAGATAGAGCTATTGAGTATACAATGCTTAGAACTAAAAAATTCCGATGATCCAGATGGGTTGTGTGCAGAGAATTTAGATTACGATATGTAAATAATTGAGTTTCTGTCATATAAAACTTGAATTTCGGTCTAAAAATTCTCAAATAAAAAAACATTGGACACCCTAGAAGAATCATAAAAATTGTATTTTCTTTACACAATATATTAGACTTTATTTTTAAAATAATTTCAGCAAACAAAAACAAACTTTTTAACTGGTAAACCCATAAAGTGTATCCTTTTCGCAGAACTAAAAAAAAAGCATATCCTATATCAAATATTTAAATTGTTTTGTTTATAATTCAAATAATATTAAATAAAGAGATAATATCACAATAGACCTTATCCTTTTTGCAGACCTAAAAAAAAGCATGTCCTATGTCAAATATTTACATTTTTTTTATAATTCAAGTAATATTAAATAAATAGATATCATACTAGACCTTATTAACAGTAATGACCATAAAATAAGCATTCCTAAGATGATTTTGAAAGGAAAAAATATTTTTCTAAAAATTAATCTTTTAGTTTTCCTAATGTTCATATTATTTACATGTCTTATTAATTACTAAGATTTAACATTTTTTTGTTATATTCTTCATCACCAATGTTTCAAGTCTGTGGCCAGGTCAGTTTTGTAAAAATGCATACAACTCCAAAATATAAAATAACTACGTCATTGGAATTTTGGACTGATAACTTTCCACAGTCTCTGTGTCTGTGACAATTCATTCAGAGGTGTTTATGATAATTGAGAGATTACTGGGAGCAACATAGCATTTGAAAGGGTTATGTTTAATAATGAGGTGGCCCAATGGCTAATTTATTTTGTAGTAATGAAACTTGATGAAAACAAATAAAAAGGAAAAATTAAACTAATAAGTGTAAATTTGATGAAAAAAGTGCACATAGGGGATGAGGAAAAATGTGAATGATTCAATGCACAAAATAATATGACATCTTCTTCCTTTCTTCTATCGTCTTAAGTAGAGGTAGTCACACAAACATTCAAACACAAATAGAGAAATATACTTCACACACAGTGAATCACTCCATTTTGAATTCAAAAATAAACTGTTAGAAAAGCACTGTGCCATATAGTTTTGATGGGGTAATATATTTTAGGGTTTGGCTTGATTGTTTTGTTTAATACGTTAACCAAATGAACAAGGAGTGTAGTTTATTAATCAGTTTTATTTTTAATATTTAGAGTTGAACTATGGGAGTGGTGTTATTTTGATTGACCCCATGTTCAATGTGACCCAAACTGGCCCTCAGGTTGTATTGCGGAGCGGCCAAATATAACGGTTACGTAACGTTCCTGGTGTCAGTCACAGCAACTAGGTGGAACCTCCACCTTGTTATCTTTGTTCCAACCTTCAGGTGGTTTTGTTACGCTGTTTCATCTCATTTGCCAGTAACAATAAACTGTAGAGGGGTGCGAGTTTAGTTGGAAAGAATGCGTAGTTTTAAAAATAACCTCTGCACATGTGCACACTTCTGGATTTGTGGTGAGATTTTTGACCTTGAATGATCTGAGAAAAAGTCATAACTGGAAGGCAGAAGCGAAGATACGTTTTAGTTTGATTCTGTACCTATGGCAAACTAAACTAGAGTTCAAAACTAAAAGAGTTGTCGAGTCTCAAAGTCTATAAGAATAAACTATTGGGTAGTAAAGAAAGATTGAATTATTTTACAAGTTATTTTTCAAACACTTTTGAAAAATTAGCTTAGTTATCAAAATAACATATTAATTACTAACTACTGTACACTTTAATTACCCGCCTCGATGGTGTAGTTGGCTAATGCGCTAGATTTGTGTTGAGCTAGACTGCCGAGCATGGGGAGATTGAGGTTTGAATCTTGGTAGGGTGAACTGGGGAAGGTTTTTTTAAATGATTTTTTACTTTCCCTCCACGAAACTGTGGGTTCACTTCTCTTAAATTCAACCTTCCCAATTCCTAATCCAATAGCATAATTAGTACTTAGGCCTATAACCAAATAGGTAGTAATATGCAGTGCTAAATAAATAATAATAATAATAATTATTATTATTAGCACCGCGTCTTACTCTTTGTCTGACAAAATAAAGATTACGGATTAAGTTGTGCTTTTTAATTAGGCCTAATAAAGTAATTTTTGAATTCCAAATGTTATGCTTTGTTTGTGAGGTGAAAGATTCGACCATCGAATCCAGTAACACACCGAATCCTTGTCAGGATTTGGTGGATTCAAAGATTCGATTGGCCCATCTCTAAAAAAAATTGATATATAGAATTCTTTCTCAATATATAGAAACAGGATTTCTATGTAGTGTCACAAGGATTCACCAAAACTTTGATACATAGAGAATTTCAATATACAGAAGTTTGATACATGGAGGTTCCATTGTTTGCATATTATTTCTATTTTATTAATAATTTTTTTCCCCAAATAAGAAATACATTTTTACATTTAGCTTATATTTTTTATATTAGACAGCCAGCGCATAAGCTTTTAAAAATTTACTTTTACATCTACAAAAGTTGGCAGTGTGTTTTTATAACAGATTATTTTTTAAATCAAAATAGCGTAGTTAATACAGTGTTTGTGTAAAGTGTATTCCTTCATCTTTTTGTTTGATAAAGACAACAATGCCAAAATATTATTCTATTTGTGTTTAGATGTGTGAGTGACTACTTCTACTATAGAAGATAGGTCCCATTATTTTGTGCATAGGAATTCTTACATTGTTTACCCCTCTTTCCCTAGGTGGTCTCACTTTATTAAATTTACACTTCTTAGTTTATTTTTGACATACTTAATAAGTTTCAATATTTAGGAATAATTTTAACTAGCAATAATGATATTAGAATGGTAAATTTTGAAAAGAATAGTCGGGAAATACATGCTATTACTTGGTCTGTAAGTTTTTGACATCTCGCCTGCTTTCAAAGAATGTAAGACTCAGAATATACAAAACAAAAACTGTAGCACTTGTTATTTATAAGTGTGAAACATGGTTTCTTACCTTCCATGATTAAAACAATTGTAAGTTGTTCAAAAACAAGGTGCTTTGTTAGGAAGATATTTGGTCCAAAAAAGGGATGATGCTAAAGGGGAGCGGAGGTTACATAATGATGAGTTACATACCCTGTACTCATCACAAGACATTGTTAAAATAGTCAAGTCTCATAGATATCGGTGGGTAGTACATGCAGTGCGAATGGAAGATTTTTAATATATTATAGAATTAAACATTGAGGTTCAATTATGAATAATTCAGAAAATGATTAGAAAATGTTTGAATTTTTGAATATTTGCACACCCTTAATATCCACCAAAACCTAGCTTGACTTGACTCAAAACTATCGAGCTTCATGAGAAACATGTTTGAAATTTACTAAAATTAAAAATCTTGAACTCGCAGAGCCCCATCTTGGGCTTTAAGTACATAATTCTATGAGTTTTATGATCTAAAAAAAAGTCACAAAGTGATTGTTTTTTAAGGAACTAGCTTCCAACTTTTCAACTTTCCGAATTAGCCTTTAGTTTCAGACTTATTTTAAAATTCACAATCGGAGTAAACTACAAATTATTTTCATCATTACCTGACTTCACATTATGCGGACTAATTTCAACCACTAAATGGAGTATCTCAAAAGAGGTTGGTCAGTGTCAGCTATTAATGTAGCAATAATTTTGCCCATGGTCTAGGCATTTTACACATACCAGTATCCAGCCCCCTCCAGAGTTGGGTGACAGCTCAGGACTTGTAGGTCGCGAAGAAAGCGTACTGTCGGCTCCTTGCTGTTGCCGATTATGCTTGGTGGTGACTTTACTGAGTTCTGAGTCTGACGTGTAGCCTCGCTCGTTGCCAAGGCCACTGTCCACATCGCGGGGAAGATCTCCATCAGACTTGGCCGCTGTAACAAGACAAATATTACCATCTTGTGGGACATGAGTTTATTAATGATTTATTTAGTATAAATCTATTTAATATTCAAGATTTTCACTCAGTACCACCACAAATTATAAAAATGCAGACATCAAAGATTTTATTTTATTATTATTTTAAATAGGCTCGATAGTTAAATCCATGCACATGGTTGTGCTTTTAAGTTCCTGGTATATAGAGTTGACAACGTGGAAAGCAGGAAAACAAGTGTTATTAATTTAAAAATTACACCCCTCCCCTCAGAAATTTCTAGCAAATGACAAGTGATTCAGACCTTGTTCTCCTGCAGTTTCACTGACAAGTCTTGGTGGAGGGGCTCCTGCTCCCACGCATGCCAGCAATGTGAAGATGATGGCCCAGTCCTCCTGGCTGTGGATGTTGGCAGCGCTGGTCTTGAGTAGCTCATACAACCCATATGCAATTTGGCGCGCCACCCTCGATAGAGTTACAGGCTTCAGAAGCAACAACATGCGCAGGGACTGCAACACCTGCTGGCCAAGAGACCCATAATCAGTATAGCCCTAAAGATGAGACACTCAAATACTCGAGAGATTCGTCATTCAAAATAACAGTAAAAAAATATATTGAATTCAAATCTGAATGTTTGACCTGAAATTACAGTTGTATGCGATTGTTTGAATCAAATTATTGTATGGATTGGCTTGGTTGGGAAAACAAATTTTACTTATCTAAAAACTAAAATAAATTGTATGGACATAATTAATTTAATCAAAAAATGTCTTCTTTGGAATCTTCTAAAACAATCGCTTTATCAAGAAATTTGTATTGTGTAATGTTAATTTCCTAATAAAAACTAAGTTTCATTGTTAATCGATATTAAGTGAACAATAGTGTTTAGTAATGAGGAATCTCAATGGCTAAATTACTAAACAATAGTGGAAATTGATAAAAAAAATAAGGAAAGATAATCTAATTAAGTGAAAAAATCCCACCTAGGGAAATATAAAAATGTGGTAAGAATTCAATGCACCAAAGTGATATTTTACTTTCTCTGACTTCTATAGTATAAATCATTTAGTTTCAATATTTTGGCATTGTAAAATAAAAACTAGTTTCTTCAATTTTGATTATTTCCACATTTTCCACCCACTCTCCCAATGGGTTTTCTACACTCAATATTCATTTCATTAATTTAATCAATTTCCATTATTGTATAATCAAGTGAACAAAATTTAAATTCAATAGGCAGATGCACAATAGTGTTCTTATTTTCATATCTTAAAAAAATTATATTTATTATAAATGAGGAAAAAAGTGATTTTTCTTTGTGACCAACACATGATTTAGTGCAGTCTTCACTCTACAGGACAAGGTGTAAAATAGTTCCTGTGAAGAAACAATTTTTTTTACAGTCAAATATATTACTACAAGATTATCCTAATTTAAAACCCTCCTCTAAAATAAAACCATATGAGTTTTTTCCTTTCCATAATTGAAATGGCTAATAGTGCCAAAGTCATGTCTCGGTGTGCTGACAGACACATTATAAGAAACATGTAAAAGGAATATCATAAAGGACAAACACAGAAAATAAACAATGTATGCAAATATATATAATATAATTTGAGGTTATTGATTTATTGAGTACAACTCGCCTAAATACTTAAAAGATTAATTATTTACTACCGCGTCTTACTACCCATGTGGGTTATGCACTTTAGTACTAATTACGCTAATGGGTTAGGAATTGGGAAGGTTGAATTCAGAGGAAGTGAACCCACATTTGAGTGGAAGGAGAATGATAGGCCATTTAGGAAAAACCATGCCCAGTTCACCTGACTGAGATTCGAACCTCGATCTTCTCGTCCTTGGCAGTCTATAATGTTCATAAAATATATAATTCAAATGTTGGATATATTTTGTTTATATATCCCTAGGACTTTGAACTAAAAAGGTTCTACTGCATTTAAAAGATGAACTATTAATATAGGAAAAAAATATTATATTGTTTAACCATGGTCCTTTATTAAAGTTCTAATTTTTAACCAGTTTCTGTGCATGGCTTTAATAACAATAAAAAATAGAAAAAAATGGTTTAATCCACCATATCTATGTAAACAGAAGGAAAAAATAAGTTGATCTTTGTTCTCTTGAAAGTTAAAAAATATCCCACTTTTCTTGATACAAAGAGTATATGTATTAGAATATTATTTCACTATGGATATACTTATTTTCCAGTTTTTAATAATAATTGTCAGTTTAAAATAAACTGCTGACAAAAAAAGTCTATTAAAAAAAGTTCTAAGTTTACTTTATCTAGAACAATTCAAAAAATGTTCGTTAACTACAGTCCAAAGATGAAATCAATACATTACGGCATACATAAAGACACCATTAAGTAAATCAGATTATTAAAAAACAAATTAATAAAATGATTCTCTATTATATAATTAGAGGAGGGTTAGCTAATGTGCTAGTTTCGTGTTGAGCTAAACTTCCGTAAACAAGGATATTGAGGTTCAAATCTCTGTCGGGTGAACTAGGGGTGGTTTTCCCTAAATGGTTTTCCACTTTCCCACCACACAAATGTGGGTTCACTTCCTCTAAACTCAACCTTCCCAATTTCTGACCCATTAGCGTAATTATTACGCTATTAGTATAACCAGAATGGATAGCAATACGGATGCTATAATAATAATAATTAGGGATGGGGGGGAGGGGGGGTATGGAAAATAACATTATAAAGCACACAACTATAGAGAGCCATACAATTGGACTCATGTCTTCCCTCCTCATGAGCCTGACGGCGAGTCTGAGCAGACCAACAATAGACCTCTCCATGAGGAAGTGGTGGTCTGCGGCTGCTGCACCCATGACCAGACTGTACATGTGGTCTCTCACACTTGGCCATATGGAGCTCACCCGATCCCTGTAAGGACAGATAGGAGATATATATATAAAAAGTTTGTTCACGATAGGTTTTTTCCTGGATGACAGTTTGAAAATCATATATTTAGGTTTTGGGTTGCCAACACTTGTAAAAGATCACTGTTTTGTTATAAATGTAAAGATCTTTAATTACCTGTTATATATTACATTTAAAATAACGTAAACTTAAGTTTTATCATAGTTTTAGTTTTAAACAGTTAAATTTAATTACTTGAGGATCAAATTACTACAAGTTTCTAATTTTCTTATAATTTCTTTTAGAACAGAGTCTTACAATATATTTGGGTTATATACCACATTAAAATTAATTATTTTTTAATTTAAATAAATGTGAAGACTAAATTATTATGTAATATATCTATATTAATAAAATGAGTTTGTGTATCTGTGTCTTTGTCTGTCATGAGCGTTAAGCAATATATATTGTATGCAGAGGTCAGAAATTTAAAAATTAGTAGCCCTTGTGCACGAACTTGTGCACCTCAAAGCCATAATTTAAAAGATTTGGATTTGATTTTTTTTTAAGTTTACTCGGTGAGAAGAAATAAAAACAAACATTTTTTTACCCTGTCTGTTTGAAGCAAATAAAAGTGTTGCAAGGGGTAGCCACACAATCAATTGCATGGTTACCCTGAACAACACCAGGTACTTTGGTAGTCTAAAATAAAGTAACAGCTTAGTCCAACAGTTTGCCCACTATTTACATTTTTATATACTTTGTTTTAATTAATATTAATGCAAAATATGCTGTTTCAAGATGAATCAAAAGATCATAATGTTTATTATTATTAGCACCGCGTCTTACTACCCATTCGGGTTATACGCACTTACGCTAATGTGTAATGGTAGAATGGTAGGGTGATTGTGAGATGAAATGAAGGACCTACAGTTTAACGTGGGATCCGAACCACGGTGGAGGCCTGGCATTCCCCACATACACAAGATGTCTTGTCAGAGGTGAAGGAAGGGTTTGGTAATCAGATAAATTTGTGCCGGGACCGAGGATTGAACTCCGGCCGCCAGCATAGAAGTCTGACACCTTACCCCTAGACCGCCAGGTCACCCTTTCCTATGTAAATTTAGGTATTAAATATAATTTACAAAATGCTATTGCAAACATAATTAATACATTTTGTCTTAATATTCAAAGCCAAGTCATAGTTTGTGAAGCGTAGTACACCCCTAATAAACAATATTGTTGATCAGTTTTACTAAATTGTCACACCTCTAGATATTATGTTCACTAAAATAGCATTTATGCATACTATTAAGTGGGATTTTATAAACTTTTTGAATTTAAATCGAAAGTTTACCATTCAATTAAAATAAACTTTCGTGCATTCTGATATGTTTTACAGTTGAGTCAATCTTGAAACAAATTGATTTTAAAGCGTGATTTTATGATTTATGACTAAGGCCCGAATTAAGATATAAAAACAAACCTCAATTAGTTAGATTCAATTTGATAAATTTAACTTTAATATTTAAATATTTTTCTTTTACAAGAAAAGGCATATATTATTATTATTAGCACCGCGTCTTACTACCCGTTCGGGTTATACGCACTTACGCTAATATGAAATGGTAGGGTGATTGTGAGATGAAATGGAGGACCTACAGTTTAACGTGGAATCCGAACCACGGTGGAGGCCTGGCATTCCCCACATTCACAAGATGTCTTGTCAGAGGTGAAGGAAGGGTTTGGTAATCAGATAAATCTGTGCTGGGACCGAGGATTGAACCCCGGCCGCCAGCATAGAAGTCTGACACCTTACCCCTAGACCACCAGGTCACCAAAAAAGGCATATAAAAAGGCAAGTGAAGAAAGAGAAGAATTTAAATTCCTGATATTATCCCAAAATTAGCTCGTATTTAAAATTATGTATCTCCCGCAAAATAATAGATCTCGATCTCACCTGAAATAGTAATCCCAATATTGACCTATAACTGAAATAAAAATGTCAATTTCACACACTCCAATATTTATTTAACTAAAACACAGAATTCAATATTGATTAGATAAGTATTTCTAGAAAAAGTTTTTCTTCTGTTTCTGTCACTCTTTTTGTTTGATAAATTATATTAGTCCAGCCTTAATTTATTAATAATTTTTGATCGTTCCCTACTCGTTAGTTAATCGGTACTTATTTTTATCAATGATTACTAGGGGTTTGCAAAGCTCCGATAATATCAATATCAATTTGAATTTTATACTATTCAATTCGATAACTCAAATCAAACAACACTAGAAAAAAAATCAATAAGGTCTTAAGCGGTTTCAAATCCCTCAATGTGCCTAAAATATGTTAATATAATTTAATAATAATTCTTGTTAGATGAAGTAAGATGCTTATTAATATGTTTCAATATTGACTGAAAAATATTGCACACTTTTTTTTTTAACCAATAACAACCTTTATAAAACCTTTGCTTAGCCTATATTAGCACCGTTGAATAATATGTGACAAATGTGTAAGCTTTGAGGACTGAAGATATATAATGAAAGAGTCTATTATCACTACAACACATGGTGCTCTTTAATGTGTGAATATGTCCAAGAACTTGTAGGACTAGGGTCCAAAACTAATCTAATGTTTTTTTTAGCATCATAACTCGAGTAAATTTAACTTGTATATGATTTGCTTCTAACTCAAAAACCTACCTCCCAGATGTCTAGTAATAATTTTACCTATTCTGTATAACCACTTTAAGCAGTAGTTCAAGGAAGAAAACCACAGAATCTTCATCATAAGCCATTCCTGAGGAGACATGCGAGTCTGGGCCATGAGAGGCGAAGATGAGTGCCTGTGAAGAAGAACAAAGTTCACACTTTACTGTGCTGCTCATATGAAGGAGAGAAATGTGAAACACTATCTACTAAAATAGAAAACCATGTTACAAAAAAGTCTCATAACCACAGAGCAATGTTAGAACATTTGTTTTGATTTACATAACCCAAGTGAATGCACGGGTTAAAAAGTCCTGGCTTGGTGTATATGAAGTAATGAACTAGAAAGGTTAAAGGAGAATGATGACAATTCATAACAATGTTGAGCTAGTTAGCAAGGAAGGAGGTAATAGAGGGTATAAAAGACTTTTATTTTTTGGCATCTGGGTTTTTATAATTCCATCAATATTGCAGGTCGTTATGGTGCCCAACGCCGTACAAAATTGGACATCTTCGAGTCATCAGTAGCACTTGTACTGAGAGGGCATCTGTTGAGTCCAAGGACCTGAGATTGAGTTCTGTACGGGTCACACGCAGTGTCAGTTAATTCCATCAGTCTAAGTGCCCATGAGTTATGACGGTTCTTCCCCGTGTGTGGGCACCTAGTATCTTTAATTTCTTTATCTTCCATCAAAAATCACATTTTGTATTATTTTTTACTAACTACTATTAAACCAAAATTCGTATACCTACATATTACTTCAAACCCACAATTACCTTGCCTGCAACCTATCTTGACAGATGAGCCCACGGGACTAGGTTGCGACAAAGGGAATAGAAAAAAAGGTAAAGGAGTCGAATAACAATTTAATCTGTTGTTGTGATAGCAGAGCTAAATAAAATTTAAATAACCAAGTTTAAGTTGGATTATGTTTTTTTTATTTATGCTGAAAAAAATACATTGAGCATATTTATAAATGTCAATACACAAAACGTTATTTATATTTACAGAATAATTTATTGAATAATGGTTTCAAATATTTCAGCATAGGCTTATAAATCAAGTTACTATCACAACATGCAATTTGATTACTTCAGATTTTTGCTAAGCAAACATTAATTCGTTTCCTACATAACAGCACTGGCTAATAAAATTGAATATAAATGTGTATTTTATAGGAGAAACTTGGGGTTATATTTGGAAGAAGGTACAGGAAAGATATATAGAGAGATAGAAACATATAAAAGGAAACAATCATCATAATTTATATGGTTTCTACAATTAAAGGAAGAACGCAGTTCATACTGTACATTGCTGCCACTGGACAAAGAGGTAATGACTGCCTCTTTAAGATAATGTATTATTACCACCCAAACCCTTGACCTAGGTTTCATTCTATCGAAACTCATCAAGAGGGAGTGTGAACTGTGCAATGCAACTTCCTAAAAGAGGAAACAAAAAAACACATAAGGGAGAAAATGGAAATTGGTAAAGAACTATAGGACACTAGATATAAACATGTAAGAGGTAAACATAAAGGACGAAAAAGGTTTATGTTTACCCTTTACATTTTCATATCTAGTGTCATATCTGTCTTTATCTTTTTTCTCTCTATTTTGAGTTATTTTTGTTTTTTCCTTAATAAGTTGCATTGCATATTTCACATTCCCTCTTTATTAGTTCAAATAGAATGAAACCTTGGTCATGAGAATGGGCGATAAAGGTCAAATTCTTAACAAGGCAGCCATTAACTCATTGTCCAATGGCAGCAATGTTAAGTGTAAACTGTGGTCTTTTTTTTCATTGTGGAAGCCATATCATCTTCGTTTCCTTTAATATGTTTTTATCCATCTTTACTATACCTTATTCAAATATGGCACAATTTACCTCAATAAGTGTAAAGGGATTTTCTTTAAAGAGCTATATAGGAGAAGCTTTGTGTATGTCAAAGCCCAATCTTTTTAAAGTGAAGTTGAAACTGACAAATATTAAAAACCAAAGTTTTTGAGGCTTCATACACCCCTAATGAAATCAAGAGTGTGACCTTGACTAGTTCCTGCAGCGAGTCAAGACGGAGGAATTTGGATTCGGTGATTAGCTGCTCCAGGTGACACTCCTTGACGCACTGCCGAGCCTGATGGATACTCTCCTGGTCCTCAAGCGAAGGGCCTTTCTGGGATGCCGGCTCTGGGGGCACAAGAGATCCAAATTCATGCATGAGATATCAGCAACCAAGACTTACTCCCAGTTAACTTTCTACTTCTTGTGGATATTCTTTCTTCAATTGATTGTATATTTTATTATTTTAGAAAAATGAAAGTAATATTAATAAAAGAATTTTAAAATGTATTCAAATTGTTTAACAATAAAAAGACTCAATGAATAAATTATTTTATAATCATGGAATCATGGACATTGATAAAAATAAAGAAAAAGGAAAAATAAACTATTAAGTACAAATTTAATTAAGAAAGCCCATCTAGGGAAAGAATTCCATTTTACATTACCTATAGGTCAACCTTTTAAATTATATTATTCTTCTCATATCAATTTTTAACCTCATTGCTAGACCGTAGTCGGGGGGGAGGGGGGTGTTCACCTTAGATATGGTTCAAACAATATAAAATTATTGCACTAGTACAAATTAGGGGGCTGTGTTACCATAAATATCACTTCAGAGTGTTTCTAAGGGTGTTTAATATTTAGAATTTTTCCTAGCCTCCGGCAATTGGGGGTTGTGTCCACCAAATCCCCCCTGAAATTAATGTCTGGCTACAGCTTTGCCTCATTGTATATTATTTGGTAGAAGGTACAGGAAAGGTGGATAGAAACATAAAAGGAATAAACAAAATATGGCTTTTAACATTAAAAGAGCAGTTCACACTTTACATTGCTATAACAGAACAAAGAGGTAGTAGCTGCATCTTTAAGAAAATTGATCGCTACTGACCAATCCCAAGTCTTGGGTTTTAATCTATTAGAGCTTGTCAGGAGGGAATGTGAAACGCGCAACACAACTTCTTAAAAGAGGTAACCAAACAATACAAAAGGGAGAAAAAGGAAAATTGTGAAAAGAGGTTTACCTTATATAGATATATTTCTCTACAATGTTCTGTAACTATTATTATAAACACATAAGAAATCTACCTAAACATCAACAACAATGGAACCTGTTTGGTGACCACATGGACTAAGGCAGTGGTTCTCAAACTTTATTTTAGATTGTACCCCTCGGCCATGACTAAAAGTTTAATGTATCCCCAAGGAAAAAATATCCAAATGACAGGCAATTGAATATTAAACTACAAGATTTAAATGATTATAAAAAATACTAGATGGTTATAGCCAGTATATAGTGTCTGGCAATCTTTGAAGAGTTCTTCTTGAGCTTCACCTACCTGATGCCCCAAGGGCAATGTAAGAATATAGCGAGCTGAACAGTCCAGTTTCAGTTTTTTGAGATGGAGTTTCCTCCCTCAGCAGCAGGATTTTACCGCTTATGTCAATGAAGTCATCTGCCTAAAGAAAAAAACACAGAACATAGCTTAACAGTCAAATCTGAAAATCACAAAGTGTGTTGATGTTTTTTTAGGACCGCATCTTACTACAGGAACAATAAATGAACTTTAGACAGTTAATCATACATTCCAAACAAGAACAATAAGCAACAAGACACAGCCAGCCAACATGTTCATCCTCTACCTGATGGAGCTGTGACACTGAAAGCTTTAATAAACTGTGTTTGTGTGAATAATCAATTAGATGTTCGTCTAGAATCTAGATTTAAGATTTTCAAGACCAATGCACCCTCACAAAGGTAAGTTGGGTTCTTATCCTGAGGTCTATTTAATTATTTGCATTTTTACTTATTATTGACAATAAATGTGAACATAGATAGCTTATTTATACAAATACCTCTATGAGCACTTTAGGCAGCAATTTGCACCGGTATAATTGAAGGACACACTCCAGTACATTCCTCCAGCCGTCCCTCAAAATGTCCCCATGACGATGAGCCAGGTTGAAAACTGTCTTGGCTGCCAACCTTGCCTTGGGGTTTGACCCAAACGCTACTGTCAGAGCATCGGGAGTCTCAGGGGAATTGAGCAATGTTGTGAACTTGCACAGTGAAATGACCAGGTTGTCAAAGTCATTGCTCATGCTGTAGTGGGCGGAGATCATTGCACACTTCCTGTGTGATCATACAATGTGATAAAAATACAGAGTTACCAAAGTTATAAAATATCATCATAAATGTAAGAAGATATAGAAGGAGTGATAAGAACAAATAAAAGTAACATACACAATATAGCTTTTTACAATGAAAAACCAACATATTTCCCACTTTACACCAGTCCCCGGCCATTACTTTATCACTATAAAAGGGTAAACCCACATTTCACCAATGATAAAATTTTGGCCATGCCAGGAATCAAACCTGGGACCCTTAACTCAGTAGACAAACATGCTATCAACTGAGCTAAGGTGTCTAATTATACAAATACTAGCTGTCGTCATTCCCCATGCCACTTCTTGTTTGGGTGAACGTGGAGGGAAAAGCTTAGGAGGGATAAGATAATAGAATAGAAACGGATTTCAATTGGGTCTTGTTATAAAAATAACTAAAACAATTGTTTGACAAATGAATAGACAAATGTGATGGTATTCATGAATATAGTAAAATATAAGTTTGAAGTGAGACCATAGTGTCTTGACACCTGAGTTAGTTTAAATAGGACCTGGATCAATACCGAGTAAGTCCACCTGTATTTGTGAGTTCCCATTTATGTCTCTGCATGATGGTTTTATTACTTGTTTTATATGAAGTACGTTAACTACATTCAGATTGTAATAATCTTAGTTCATTCATTATATATTGCCTACACCACTAAGTTCTATCATATAAAACATCAAGATTCTACTAATGAATCCCTATGGAGAAGACCTTCCAGTTATGTCACACCCGTAATTATTACACTCAATAAATCCCACGTGTTAATAAAAAAACTTTTCTATTTAATAACCAGGAGGAGGCCTACTACCCCTTGCCTGTCTAGTGTCTGAACAATCAACAGTAGTTAAGTCTTTTTTGTGTTCTAATTATTGTTTAAATGTGATTGGCAACAGCTTACTTGGCATTGAGTAGTAAACAATTGTTTATGTTGCTAACATGGGATGGTCTACTTCAACAATATTTACATTACATTATGAGTTGAAGAGTTGGGACGTCAACAAACATTCTTGGCATGGCTACGCTCTATTGTTTAAATAATTTGTAAGCTAATGGTTTTTTTGATAAGTGAAATAATTTTTCCCATAAATATATGAATGAAAAAAAAAAGTGATTTATAATTTTATATTGGATTTGAATCAGTGCCATATTCTATGGGTATGCTAGTCCTGCGCCGTGTACTCAGAAGTGTATGGACTGTTTTTTAACTCAATGTTTGTGCAATTTGTGTTAATATTACTGTGTAATGTATAGATAATTATTGACATGAAAACTAATATTTGTTCATGTTCCAAGAATATCATGTTTCACATCATTTTTCTTCAAAACCCTCTAAAGTCCATGTTATGAACACCAGGACCTAGTGATTGAAAACAGCATGCCAAGCTAAAGAGGTTATAATGACCTTGTCCAATGTCTATGGGGTTGCAAAACACCCCTTTTTCTCCTACCACCAATCAAATTATTAGTAATTTACCATTTTTCTTTTCCTCCCCTTTTGTTGTTTTGGTTTTCCCTTTTAGGAAGTTGCGTTGCGAGTTTCACACTCCTTCCTGATGAGTTCCGATAGAATGAAACCTAGGTCAGGGGATTGGGCGGTGACGATCAATTTTCTTTAAGAGGCAACCATTACCTCCTTGCCCATTGGCAGCAGTGTAAAGTGTGAACTGTGTTCTTCTTTTCATTGTAAAGGCCATATTGTGTTTGTCTCCCTTTTATATGTTTCTATCCACCTTTCCTATACCTTCTTCCAAATATAATACAATAAATATATTTGAAATAAGTGCCTTGCGTTGATTTGGAAGTTTTAAGAATAAAAGAGCATATATGACCCAGTGTATGGATGTTGTTGAAGCAAAAGGAGTATACAAGCATAAGGAAGTGTGGAGAAAGTTAGTGACTATGGAATAAGTATGGATTTTTTTTTTAGCTATATGCACAGTTTTTTTGCCTACCCCCTAAAGAAACAGCTTGATTAGGTATTGGTGTAGATTTACATTTGGCCCATCCATGTAAGCTTGAAGCATCTTTTAAAGATCTAAATGCTCTTCTTTTAGTGAGGATATAAAGTTCATTAAATAATACCCTGAGCTATTGCATGACCTAAATAGCAAAATGTTACATATCTTGTATGGATTTCATTTTCTTTTCAGAAACAAACAATAATACTTATCTTGGTCTTCTGAGTTCTGAGTCACAGTATTTTGGACCATTTTCACTATCATTATAAAGAGTAATAATGAGATGGCACTTCCCTGGTTGATATAATTTTTAGTTGAAACCCCACTATCCACCCTTTCTTAGTTTTTACACAACTTATATTCCTATCCTACATAAGCTTAACTCTCATCACCACTCCTCTTTCTACTCCAACCTCCTCCGTGGCTTTCCAGGCTTAATATTTTGTGTCTACTTAAATTATATGAACACATTTTTTTTACCATAGCTAACAAAGAATAACTTTCTTACGTTATATTTCCGATCAATATTTTAAGTGCAAATATTAACATGGTTGGCAGCAGTGACAGTGTGGCGAGCTAGGGTCAAAAATTCAATCCTGAGCAATACCATAAATTGGTTTTCCAATCTTGCTCATGGTGAATGCTGGTTCAATTGTTCTACCAACTAAAAGAGAACAGAAAAACAAACCTGAAACCAGCTATCGCCTTCTGGTAGATGGCTGTATCATTGCTCTTATCAAACACAAAGCTAAGTGCAGCAACCGTGGGTCCCCAGATAAGAGAGAACAGGTCGTGGTCATAGAGCCCGTTAGGGGCATGTACAAACACGCCGTCCTTCCCAGCACCCCTCCTAAGCAGCACTTTCCACTGATAATTATCCCTAACAAGACCCGTCTGCTCGGCTGGCATGACGATTTCATCAGACCTGAGGGATAAATAATAACAATAACAAATCATTTTAATTATCAGCCTAATGGAAAATAGCCAAGAGAAATTTATGTGATCCGTGTCTTTCTACTAGGCTGGCCGACTTTCATATTTTCAATAGTGGGATGAGAGATAAGGAAGATAGAATTAGGATAAAATGGGCCAATATTTTTGCAGGAGATGAAGAAACATTTAAGGAAAAAAACTCAGCTCACTGGATGGGATTCAAGCACCAACATCCCCATTACCTACAAGTAAGATAAGACGAGACTAATGCCTTTCTCAGTATGTCTCCATCAATGTGGTTAAGATATAAATAATTAATAATTATATTATTAAAGTATACATTTTATATATTAGGGGTGTGTGAAGCTTAGAAAAATTTGAAGTCAAATCGAATCTTGGTGTATTTGTATTCAATTTGAACCCATGTTTGGCTTCGGCAGCTATTTGAAGCTTTGTCTATTATTCGAATTCTGTTGATTACCTTACGTTTATATTTTACATCAAATAAAAGTGAATTGAAATTAACTCAAGAAACAGAATATATTTTTATCATTTGTTTTTTTAGAACAAGTTTGCTTTATTTTCTTGGTGGAACTGGGAAAATTTCCTTAAAAGTTTGAATTTCAAGACGGACATTAAAACTCTGCTTTGATCACAAACATTGATTGGTATCAAAAGAAGATGAATTTATTCCTTTTGGAAGTGTACATTAAAATAAATAATAAAGGTTTTTTTAATTGCAGTGTGTTTAATTAAACTTATCTCAAACCTATAAACGCACTGTCAAATTAACTTGAACTTTTATTTTTCCATAACGTTGTTCTTGAACATCCGTTTACTTTTGTGTTTAGTTAAATCTATCTTGTGTGTGAAAAGTTATTGAAACACCATGCAGGGGAAATCCAATGATATTAAGCAAATGCATTTTTTTTTCTACTCACTCAGGCTGTACGCATAAAAAGTGTTTTTAATACAAAGGTAAAGTGAATGTAACATTTATATGTTGACAATAAACTACAAATATTAGTGTTAAGAAAAAGGAAAGGTGATATTTAGTTTTATGTAATAAATATACTCAATGTCAACATAATATTTTTACTCAAAATTAAATATAAAAATATTCAAACTTCGAGAATATTTCCCATGTTCGACTCGACTTCGCTTCAAACCGTAAAAGTGGATTTCGCACACCCCTATAATATATACTTATACCATAATGGAGAACACCAGTCTGAATGGAAGGGATGATTGTGAGGACATCTTAGTGGACACTTATTCACTAATTGTGTAGCCAGGGATCAATCCTTTATGAATAAATAAACAAAACTACTCACTTGATAGCGACATAGATGTCGTCTAACATGTCTGAGTCAAAGTCTTCCCCTCCGTTTACTTTCTTGAGGTTTCTCTTAAACTCTTCCACTGTCATTGGGTTGTTCTGCCGTTTCACATTATAGTTATGTTGGTCCACGTTGAGCATTATAACAGCATAAGCCAAGGTGAACGCTGCGTCTGCATTGACAAATGGCTCACCGTTTAGCTTCTAAAAAGGGCAAAACAAATAGTAAACAAAATATATATTTACTTTTTCTTTGCATATTTTCAAGTACTTAACACTAATGGGCTATCCAAACCTGTACCTTCTATTTATAAAAGTGATATAAATAAATTCTGCTTACCAAATAACTAATTTTAAGTCCTTAATCAAGATTATAATTTACAACAAATTTTAAAATTAATTACTTTTTTTTATGCTATTAAAAATATATGCTGATAGTGTTTTAAATGCATATATTTTAAAAATTAAACTTGAAATACTTGTTACTCAATGATTTCATTCAAAATTGGCTTGAATTATACTACTCCCATACTCTTAATTATCAGCACACTTCCTGAAAATATTGAATTAAAGCAATTTGCATTAGTTTTCAATATTTTGTAATAAGAATGTACCTACATGCCAGTGCTCAGCAAAATGCTCCATAATGAGGGATATGAGTGGAGACTCTCCTGGCAGGCGAAATGTTTCCAGATACAGCCTCAAAGCCTCATCAATCCGCATTTCGCTGAAGTCAAATGACCTGCAAACAAACATTTCTTGAATTTATTTTATTACCTCAATCGGTTGAAGCTCTAATATATTAGTTTCAATTCAAATATCCAAGAATATTCAAGAATATTTTATATATTCGATTAGAGTTCGCTTCGAATTGATAAGGTGGACTTTACACACTCTTATATGGGTTAAGAATGCTTTTATTTAGGTTATAGTTTTAATATTTTATTTGAAATAATAAAATTAGTTGTACTTATGAATACAAGATTGAGAAAAAGAGAAGATTATTAATAACTAAATAAAAATCTTTTCTACAGTACACACGGAAACAGTTTAAAATGTTTGCATAGTAAAACCAACTTATTTCCTAGTGATTTAGAAATATAGAAACCGATGTGGAAAACCTGTCAAATAATATAATGTAAGTAATAGAGAAGGAAGCCAAACTGAAATGATATTTTAGGTTATGTCGTGTCATAAAAAATTAAATTATTTGTTTCTTCATAAATTTTATAGTTTTAACTCTTTTGTTGTTACAAATTATTTTAAAATTTCAGAAATTTTATTTTTTCGTTAAAAAAGACAAATAGTTGGTAGTTACATGTGAGACATTCTCATACTTTTACAAATGTTAGCGTAACATACTTAACAGTCCTAGTGGATTACTGCAAAACTGACCCCATAAAGTCAACTATATAGGTTCAAACCAAAGACACTCAGGATGTATAACAAAAATGTGTATACCTGGATAGATATTAAGATGAGTTGTGATGATGATGCAGGTAACAAAGATAGGGTTCTTAAGGTGGGGATCTACTAAGGCAATGTGAGAAAAGGTCAGTGTATTTGCAGTTTTTATTGCAAAACATTGCACAAATAATAAAAATTATGATTGCTTCAGTAGAAACAAAGTTTATTTTTCCTCATGGTGATCTCAAAAGTTCTTAAATAACTTTAATGAGCATAGCATTAGATTACAAACTACTTAAATGAAGAGAAAGTCATTAATTTCCAGAACACCCTTGACAAATATTCAAGAAATGTTGAGGCCCTCAAGTAAAGATTTTTTTTTATATTGCACCACGTCTTACTACCTGTTTGGGTTGTATGCTCAAGTACTAATTATGCTAATGGATTAAGAATCAAGAAGGTTGAATTTAGAGGACGTGAACACACATGTGCATGGAGGGAGAGTGGAAAACCATTTAGGAAAAACCAGCCCCAGTTCATCTGATGATTCGAATCTTAATTTCCCCTGCCTCAGCAGTCTAACTCAACCTAAAACTAGCGCGTTAGCTAATTACGCCACTGAGGCGAGTTAAAGAAAATTAATTATGTTTGTAATGAAGCAATATTTCATTTATTTTGACAAAAAAAGTGAAAAAACCCTGGCCTTTTCTCGTGTCCCCTAAACACCCACCTTGAGAAGGACAATACGTAAAAAAAAAAAGTGAGCTTGGTG
Organism: Timema douglasi; assembly: GCA_901482245.1. NCBI lineage: Eukaryota > Metazoa > Arthropoda > Insecta > Phasmatodea > Timematidae > Timema > Timema douglasi. Next base: position 110,377 of record CABEEJ010000988.1, on the reverse strand, counting down.
GTTGATTTATGTTTATAATACTATGAGATAAAATAAATAAACAAGTATAGATTTTTAGTAAGATGTAAGAAAAATGAGTAAAAATATTTAAGCAAGTTGGGAAAAACACGGGGAAATTTTAATCAAGTGCAATATAGGGCTGGGCCGATAAGCCCTTTAGCAGATATTACCGATGCCACTATTTAGATGCCAATTTAGTTTTGTTGTTGTTGCAATATTACCATTATTATTTGATTTTGTCACTTTTATACTTTTCAGGATAGTAGTGGGTTTGTTGAATTAAAGTTTGAATGAAAGTTTTAAACGTTAAAAATGGATAAATGTATTTTAAATTTATTGTTAGGCCTACTGCACTATCATAATAAACAATAATGTATATTATTACAAATTACAAAAAAAGAAAAACTGCCACGAAAGACATTTCTAGGAATTTTTTATTAAAGTCCAAAGTGGAAAGTTTTGTCTTTGCTGTTTGTTATATTATTAATTCTCAATTAAATGACAAAACAACTAAACAACTATTTATAACAGCCGGGTGAATGCATAGTAGAGAGTAGTTGTATGTATGTGGACTATTGCAAAAAATGTAGTATCAAAAGAGTCAAAGCTGGCAATATATAAAAGTGTGTTCACACCTACATTGTTTCATGGATGTGAAGCATGGGTTTGTCAGGAGAAACACAAAAGCAAAGTAAATGCAAATGGTGTGAGATATTTAAGAAATGTTTGTGGGAAAACTCGTATGGACAGTGTCAGTAATGAGTGTGTACTGAAGGAGTGTGTTTTGAAAGGGAATCCAATAACTCAATCCAAAAGAAGCATGGTTTGGACCTGTTCAGAGAATGAGTGTGGATTGAATGAAGACAAATATGAAGGTAGTGTGTGTGGATCAAAAGGAAGGGGTTGGCCATGTAAAATGCAGATAAATGTTGTAGACAAATATGTGAAAAAGAGAAACATTAAGAGTTTTAAGAATAAAAGAGAATGACATATAGCTTGGTGGATATAATTATTTTAGGGTGGTTCAAACAAGTAAGTAATTACTTACTTGACAAAGGCGTCAAGCACCAATAGGTTGGCCCTGTTACTGATAAACTCCCCGATCATCTTCTTGTCAAGATGTGGATTTTCTCTTAGGAAGTGGACCACCTCTGCAGGGTCCAGGGGTGTGGACAAGAGATGGTGCTCCTGTAGGAACTGGATACCTTTCTTGGGCTTGGCATTGAAGTGCTCCGTACCCGTTGACAGCAACTACAGTATCAAAATGAGAGAAGAGATATGTATTGTGTTATTTGTCGTGTTACAAGATGTGCCGGAATCTGGAAGGAGGTGTTTAGAGATAGACATTAGATGGAAATAGTTCAAAACGGAATAAGTTAAAGCACAACAAACTTTGGGTTGATAAAAAAAAAAGAATTTGTTTTGCTCTGCATCTTACTACCCATCCAATTCATAAACATTTAAATACACCATTGAGGTAAATATGAGAAAAGTAAAAATTAGAAAAAATTTGCACATTTGTTCTGAGGAATAGTGATAAACCATTTATAAAAAACAACCCACAGTAAACCTGGCGAGGATTCGAACCATGATCTAATCATCACCAATAAACCAGACTATATGAGCTTGAAATTTAGTTAATGTGCTCATAGTAGCGGGTAAAATGAGGGTTTAAAGCACTCTTAAGGAAAACTTATTGATTAAAAACTGTTGAGAGAATGGGTGACAGTTTGATAAGTTTTTCACTGTTCATTTGCTACGGGTTAGTATGTTGTGAAGCTATGTATTCATATAAGATTAAAGTAGTGACAAATCAACGTGTCCCAAGTGGTGGGTACCTCATAGATGTTGAATATTAGTTAGTTTATCACATAACTCACATGAGAAAGCTAATTCTAATCAGGATTTTAAAAATTAATTAATCTATTTATCAAATATTTTATCAAACTAGTTGTTCTGAAAGAACTGTTGAATAATTCTAGTTTTGATTAAAAATTCTCTTTATTTGTAAAACAAGATATCTAAACTATAGATCAGTGGCATGCGGTGACTTTTCTCAAACAGGACTAGGTTCGAATACACCTTTCATTATGGGGCTAAAGAGGAATACTCTCCATATAACGTACAATAAGTAGCTTAGCAAATACACTTTTACAGGTCATAGGTTACACAACTTATCTCCCTTCAACTGATTCACAATATTTAGACATGAAATAAAAAAAACAAATACATAAATAAAGATATAATTAAAAAAAAAAGAATGAAATTAAATAAATAAATAAGTAAACAAGTGAATAAAAATTTAATTGTGGAATCTTGCCTATATGTGTATATTAGTGTGATCCTTCTATTATCTTTCTGAATGCATTTGTCAATAACAGCGTCATAGAATGATTTTTGACTCTGCAGTTCATCTAGCAAGCCTTTTTCAACTAACAACAGGGAAAATGTGGAGAACCTATTCACACACTGGTGTTTACACAGTCATCTTAATATGTTTCAAACAATAGTGGATTCGCTCACTGGTATTGTTGATGCCAAACAACATAGTTTATATGTTTATTGGAACGTTTCTTCTGCTAAGTCTGTTTCCTTAAGCAACTTCATAGTTTCAGTCACAGTCTTGTCTGAAAAATCTGGGAGTCTGTAAACTAATTCACTCCGAAAACTGCCAAAATTGAAAAGACTACCGTAGCTTGACTGATGTGACAAAAATAAACTGCCAGAAAATCAAGATTAGAAGCTCTGACATTTTTTTGAATCTAAAAGCTCAATAAATTGAAGCTCATTAAGATCTTGAGACTAGAGATGGGCCACTTGAATCTTAGAATACTCGAATCCACCAAATCCTGACAAGTATTTGAGATTCGAGGATTCAATGTTTTACTGGATTCGATGATCGAATCTTTCACCTCATAAACAAAGCATAATATTTTGAATTAAAAAATTACTTAGTTAGGCCTACTTTAAAAGCACGACTTAATCCGTAATAATTATTTTGTCGGAGAAAAGAGATAAACATGAATAAAATATTCTTTGAAAAAAAAAAAATTATTGTTAGGTGTGGAAAATCTAACTTGCCTAGTATCCTACCCACCAAACTGTATGGGAAACTTGGACTCTACTGTTTCAGCGCATGCTCACTTCTAAAACTTTCACCTCATGAACAATCTTGTAAATATTTTAATGACCACATTAAAACTCTTCAAAAACTGAAAATTAAAACTAGGATTACAAATAAACTCGAAATAAATAAAACAAATTACGGCTTTTATTTTAACAGATATAAGAACACATTACGCATGATACAAAGTCAGCCGCCATGACATATATTATGTTTACTCACCCTAGTGATGATTAAAATAAAGATACTGTTAATTCTTACCAGCCAACTGGTTTTAATTATCTACAACTATGCAAAGAACCCCAAATTATTGCATACGATCCTTAAGTTAGACATTTTGTTGGGTTTCATGAAAACTGATCACTTAGTAAGTGCTCTCATGTTTTAAAAATCAAATAATGACGTGCTAATCCATTATTTGTTTAGATTGATTTTAACTTAGAGTTTATTATTTTTTAAATATGTTATTGAAGTAATTGTAGAAATATTCAAACGCAGTCCTGCTTTATAAAATGGGAATGAACATATTGTAGTCGAAAATATGTTCTTGTTTTAAATAAAATGTATTCTCAGAGATCGATATATCGCAAGAATCGAATATATTTGTTTTCTACGCAAAAATTGATAATGGATATAAAAGAAAATAATAATAAAACATACTTAAGCAATATTGAGCTCACTATTTCCAATATATGCTTAATTGTTAAGCATATTGTTTTAGTCTTTATTAAAAATATCCGTTTGTATTTTTATTTTTGTTATCTTAATACAATAAAATATCCTTTAATGATGATTAAAGTTGATAAAAGAATAACTAGACCTAATCTGTTTATTTCACGTTTTTTTATGAACTTAACTCATTCTAACAACAATTTGAAAAATAACTAAAAGACACTCAAATTTTGATTGATTTGATTTTTAAACAATAATATGAGCCTAAATTGTTTAATTTGGCTGGATTTTAACCTGTATTTTGTGAGGGGTCGTTGGGGTTGATTAAAATTGAAAGCATGATTAAAATAAATCTTAATTCACAGTTTAGGCCTGTATGGTGTAATGTAGGCCTATTTGTAAATCATTAAAATTTATAACAATTTGCTAGGATTCAGATTCGAGATTCGAAAATAAAATGTAGATTCGGATTCGAGAAATAGTGGATTCGACCCATCTCTACTTGAAACCTCAACTCCATTTTCCCAACCATTGTGTCTATAATCTTATCATAAGAACGCACATATTTATTTCTGGGATTCAATGAGTCATCTTCTCTACGTCTCTTCCATGTTTTCATCATCTTCTAATTTTCTATGCGTCTCTTTAAAGTTGTTTCTAGCACCTTTGAGGTGAGAAATTGTCTCTTTTACTTTAGTGATGCAATATTTCAAATTTAAAGCTTATGTTTGAAGATTTTTTAATAATGTGTTGGAAAGAAAAAAAAAAAAATGTTGCTGAAAGCCTTCAGTAGAAAGGCGAAATGATATTTCTCAAAGACGACACACGAAAGCATCAGTATCCCAACTATCTGGATTTTCAGCAATATTCTTAAAAAACTATGAGTTCTGTTTTAATTTCATTCACCGTGTTTACAATTCTGGAATTTTAATTCCACTGTGTATTGGCAACTGTTGGAAACCGCTTCTTTACCTCAGACTTATTAAGAGCTTTAATTAGTTTCGATTAGTGTGAAAATAGATTTGGAATGTCGCTCAATGTCTTAAGAATATCTTGCATTTTGTTATATGATTTACATACCGAGAAAGAATAAGATTGAGTTTGTGAGCACAGCAGTGGATAAGGAGTGCACCTGGGCACCTCTTTTTCACAAGCGTTCATATACAATTTCAATGTCCAGACAATGCAGCGGCTCCATAATACACTTGTGCTACAAGTTTTTACTCACAATTAAAACGAGAGAGGATTCGAAAAACATGCTCACTTAAAACAATTTCAGTGCGATCATTGCTAACACCTGAAAAACCAATAAATCTTTCATAAATGTTACCGTCTTTCACATATAGAGGGACTGTCGAAAGTTGAGAGAGCTTTGCAATGTCCGTAGTTTCGTCCAACATTATTGCCAGAAAAAATGCATAGTTTATTTCTGACTTAATTTTATCCAAAATTAATCACTAGCACATTCAATAATGTCGTTGTGAATTTTGTTGGAGGTTCCTTTAAACGCCCCCCCTGCTCTGGAGATGAAAATCCAATTTACTATTGTATTTATAAAGTAACTTCATTAGTTCAATGTAGTTTCTCCGGTTAAGGGGATCTTCCCGTTCGTCGTGACCTCTGAATGGCAGACTTTGTTTAGCCAAACAAGCACACATCAATTAATTGTTTCATTAGTTTCTGGTCTGAACCAACCTCTGCATTATGTTTTTAAATGTCTAGCCTTTTTTGCTCACTCTGTTGAAAATCTATTCTGTTTTTCACAAAAGTTTTTAATTTAGTTATTGTGGATAGGTGTGAGAGAGTCTTTTCATGACGCATCTTGGCTTTGGGAGAATTGCCGATATCACAATAGCCGTTATTATTCCACATTCTCTTATTTGTTTCGAACAACACACAATGCCACCAATACAGCCTGCTTCTTGATTTGCATGCAGTTAACCATTTTGAATAATTATAATATTCTGTTTTGAAATTACAATTATATTCTTTCATTTTTGTTTTAGCAGAAATGTCTAGAGTTGGCCTACCTTTCATTATTATTTGCTGCTTTTATCCAAAAGTGAGGGCTTCAAATAAAACTGCGAATAATCGGTCGAGAACACAGCATTGCGAAAGGTGATCAGCATTGCTACATCCCACTGAACTACCTTCACTAACCCTGCTACTTGCCTCTGGTCCTTTCCCCAAGCTTTGTTGAGAGGGAACGATCCCACATTTTTCCTCTTTCCCTAGGTGGGCTTTCTTCACCAAATTTACTCTTAATAGTTTATTTTTCCTTTTTCTTTAGTTTTATCACTTTCCTTTATTATAAAATTATCTAGCCATTGGGCCACCTCATTTTTAAACATTTATACATTTACTTGTGACAGAATGCCAAGCGTTTGCATATATCTTCTTATACAGATGGACTAGGCTGGCTCCAACTGGTCCTCTCCCTGGTGAGAGTTGATAAGACTCAAGTGCTTCCAATACTAGTTGGGAGAGGGGAAAGGGGCCGCGCAAATATTGTGACAGTGCTTCTGATGTGAGTGTATTGTCACTGTATGGGAGGGGAGGGGCTAAGGGGGAAGGAGCACACAAATAGAGAGCATATCGTTGAGTATTATGACACAAATTGAGACTCAGATATATGTTATTTTATGCTTTTATTTCCCATAGAAATTAACTCAAAATAGATAAACAAAAATGTGTGGGGACTAGCCTAGTCCTACTAGTCCATTGACGACACGCCACTGCTAGAGATAACCATTACAAACTACATGCCCTCCACTTTCCTAGTCTCTCTTACATTCAATGTCTATATTTCTGCTGCATGTGTTACTATGGATATAAAGTACCCCTATACAACACTTCCCTTCTTCCACTAGAGATATGGAGGGATAACATTTTCCTTCAATTTTTTCCACATACTTAAATGAAACCAATACAATCGAAATACTCTCTAGTTTTTGAGTTTCAACTTCCATTTAATACGACTTAAGGATAACAGTGATTCCAGTTCTCTTTCCAGTCAACTTGAGCACCTATTGGTTGAATGTCTCTCTCATTAGCATGGAGTATGCAGTAGACCAGATATAGTTATACTTCAATATGACAGTCCAAGCCTTCATGAGTACATTCCTTTCCCCTGTGATTCAAAGATCTTAAGTTTTTACTGGAAATTTGTCATCTCTACTACCAACCAAGATGACTAGCATATAATGTGTATCTTAAGTTCAAGTTGAGTTAAGCAGAGAAACAAAAACAGTAAGTTTTAACATGGAAAAAATAAACTCACCTTTTTCTTGTGTTTGATGGCCATGAGCTGCTCATGGCTAGGAATGTTTTCAGAGACCTTTTGCCGGCCGCTACGAGCAACAAAGCTAGGACCATCGTAGTTAGGAAATGTGACAGCCAGAGTCTGTGATGAGTCACCCTCAGCCTCGCCAGACTTTGAGTCTAAAAACAATGCCATAGAAAATATCTTTAAACCTTATTTAACAGAAATCATTGTTAATAATTTCTGGCAATGACGGTGGACCAGGAACTGAGGGGAGAGGTTAATTCATACCCTTATTGTAGGGGTCTGCGAGTACTCCAGAGCATTCTCCAAGGATAACTACAACCCTCCAAAAATATTTGAGGACATCCCTCTCTCAACACAATACCCTCTTGGTCTACAAAGTATCAACACCATCATTAAAAGTTAAGGACATCCCTCTCACAACACAATACCATCCTGGTGTACAAAGTATCAACACCATCATTAAAAGTTAAGGACATCCCTCTCACAACACAATACCATCCTGGT